>JAGFPH010000181.1:638394-658798 GCA_018207615.1 Philaenus spumarius | reverse complement strand
TAATCATTCACAGATATGTCAAGTCTTATATATTATCATCCGTTCAGCCGCTATTCACCCGAGAAGGAGCTCCGGTATACAATCCTTCAAATTTCCCATGTTAATCTTATGGAGATAATGTTTAACGAGTTTGAGTCAGCTGCCAAATAAAACAGCTAATTTATGCTCGGTCACCTATGTACAAACGAGCAAAAGATTAACGAGATTCTTTATCGAATTTTCCACCTGCGAGCGAAGCGAAGCAGCCATCTGAGGCCGAAGGCCGAGCCGGGGTTGGGACGCGGAGCGTCCAGGGGCAGAGCCCCTAGTTTATATTAATATCTAACCCATTTGTATAACCCATTTCATAAGATTTTAATAATATTCAAAAATTTCTAAGCTACCTTAGAACACAAAATGTTTGTAATAAAAAAACTGTCAAGTATTTAGTTCAGTAAGTCAGTGAATAAAAATCAGGAATTAAATTATTCGATAAACATTTGTACAAAACATACTCTAATAAGTTTAAAATGTTTAAAACTTGTATCGGTTCAGTTAAAGTTGGTTCAAGAATCTTTTATTAGCTTATAACTTATTCAAAAAGTATGTCTCATTTAAAAACATAAGTTTGAATTAAATTATAATACAAATAAAACAATTTATCTTAGTAAATAGACTATTCTGTACTTAATTTCTACGGAAATTATTTCCCGTAATGAAAATAGGCTTTTTTGTTACATTTACACTTATAACAGAAGAGTAAACGTTGAATTCCCAACTTGTAGTCTAAACGAGGCGGGGAAGTGGGACATTTCCCCCGCTACCATCCCATCCTTCCCCGCTCGTCCCTCTCTCTCTTGTAACGTGCATTAGGACATCCTAGCGCGGCCACCGGACTAGATCGGAACTACAACTAGAGCGTACGATCAAGCCGTTTAAATGTTTCCTCTGTATATTCCTTCTCTGTGCCAATACTTATTCTCTACTCTTTGGCTTTAATTGTACACGACACGATTCAATGGGGTTTGAGGTGAGGACCAGAGTTGTTAGTCATGTTTCAAACAATTGGCGCAGATTCAAACCATATACATTAAAAGTAACAGGAGATATTAATTCAACAAAAAAAGAATATATCGCGAATATGAGCAAACCGGTAACTTTTGGGACCTCCTGTAAAATTCAAGCAGCATCCGAAATATTTGTTATGAATGTCAGGTGTACAGAGATGGTGTGGGTTGTGGGATAGTTTTGGCTAACCGACTTAGGGGGTAGGGAGGCTAAGGTTTACTGGGGAACTGTCGAGAGGTCACTTTGATGTTCTCATTCCTCTCACACCTTCTTTACCTGACAACTCAATGGATATTAGTGTTTAGGAAATACAGTCAGCTTTCCAATCCCAGGTTTCAGACGATGGTCTCCAAATTTCTCAACTTCCAACCCTATGTAGAACAGTGTACATCATCATCTGATGCAGTACGGTCGCATCCAGAACAAATACCAAACAACGAGGGAAAAAAAGACGAAAGCTTTTTTCTAATACAAATCTCGTAAAAGCACATAGGCAAGTGGTAAAAAAAAACACTGTCTCAAAATACACACAGAATCTGCTAAAAAACTTTAAGATGTAAAATTTGCTGTAGGTAACCATATTATTGCAATAGAGAACATGGTCCTGTCAGCTAATTGTATATATAGACAAGAAAATGCGCGAAGAGGGAATAGACGATACATAATATATTTTAATACGTTATTATAATATCATATTTATTATATTATAATTATTATTATAATAATTATCCCTTACATATTGAATTATTCTTAGAATTCTATGTAGAGTGCATTCACTAATACCTCACTCAAAATCATTAGTCACTAAATAAATACTGCTTACATTATAATGGTCACTATTTTTCGAAAACTTATTATAATTATAATATTATTACATAATAATATTATAATTATAACAATATCACTATATTATAATATTATATTTATTATATTATTATATTATAATATTATAATTTTGCAATTTCAAAATATGATATAATATTTTTTGACAATATATTGACTTTTGTAATTTGTTGACCTTTATTCTCTTCTAATATTAATACTGATAAAAATATAAATCGATTATAGAAGTTATCACTTCCAACGTGTGGTGTTAAGCACATCCAATGTTTTTCTTCAACCACTTTTTTCTTTCACTTTTTCACCGACTCTGTTTTCTCCTGTCTTTTGCTGTATCTCAATCCCTCTATCTCAGCAATTAATTCTCTTTCTTTCTTTGTATTACTCTTGATCTCTAACTTTCTTGTGATCTTTGTTTCTTTGATGTCTCTCTATGTCTCTTATTCATCATTGTTTTCTTTCTCTCTCTTTTCCAATAACTCTTTTTGTTTTTCTTAAAGTCAGTTTCAATTCTAAAATTTTTACCACTTTTCTCTTTTACTTTTTCACTACCTCTGTTTTCTCCCGTCTTTTGCTGCATCTCAATCCTCTATCTCAGCAAATAATTCTACCTATTTCTTCGTGTTACCCTTTATCTCTAAATTTCTTGCGATCTTTGTGTCTTTGATGTCTTTATATTTATTTCATTCATTACAATTCTCTTTTTTTCTCTTTTCCCTTTCAACTCTAACTTTTTTTACCACTTTTCTCTTTCACTTTTTCACTACCGGGTATCTCTGTTTTTTCCTGTCTTTTGCTGTATCTCAATCCCTCTGTCTCAGCAATAAATTATACTCATTTCCCTGTATTACTCTTTGTTTACGACTTTGTGTTCATTGTGGTTTCAGTCACTCTCTGGGTGTTTTCAAAATTCTCGCATCTCCCTAGCTTTCTGTGTAGTTTTCAGCTTCTCTCGGCACTCCATACAATAAATGTTTGACTCTATTTCGGTTTTGTTGCATCCTTTGTGTTCTTATAATTCTCTGTCTCTGAGCAACGAAATGCTCTCTCTCTCTCTCCTTTCTTAACTAAATTCTCGCAACTCTCTAAGCATTTATTAGCGGCACCCTCAAATCTATTTGACCCTATTCTCTCAATAATCTAATCAATACAGCTAATCTACTTTTCTCTGATCTTTACTTTTGACTTTGCCTTTCTTACAGTTTTCCACTCTCACTTTCCGCTCATTTTGTTTGTATTTAGTACGTTAAGTTTTAAAAATTCCCTTAGTATTCTTGTTCTGTGTACATGCTTAATCATTTTTAGTTGTACCTTTAGGTTATACGTCAAACATACTCTTAGCACTTTAGGTTTCTGTTTTCTATTATTTAGTTTTATACGAGGTCTGAATTTTGTAATATTGAAAGTTGTATAAGTACGGATTGGAAGAAGCGCTGGTATAAGTGCATAATATCTAATGGGAACTATTTTTAAGGGGATAATTTTGATGTAGAAAAATACATATTTTTTCCAAAACAATACAAATTCCTGTTTTTTTCAAACCGACGTCGTATGTGTTAGTTTTTTTCACTTGATAACGAGAATTGATTTATACTCTCCAAGCGACGGTTATTATTTTCTTTATGCACACATGATGGCAAATTTCTGAAAAAATGCTTCTTTACGTTTATGAAATTTTGCCTCCTGCCACCATCCATTTATATCCTCCGTTATCCATTTTTTTCTACAAATAAACCATAGAAATTCATATATTTAGAACTAAAAACATTAATTTATGAGTGAGTTCTTATCATGTTACTTTCACACATCTCACAGTAAACATACATCTCCATCAAAAGTCCATTTATTTTTTACTGGCAATTCAAATTATCTGAAAACTGTGCGCTTAATGTCTGTGTATTGATGACCAAACTTAAGACCAACCCCTCAAGACTGAGGAAAAATACTGAAAATTACAAATGAAATTTACAGTAAGTATTAAAAAGACGTATTTTGCCCATTAAAGTAACTCGGCTCATGCAAGATTGTCAGTATTGAAACAACAATCAGCTGTTTATTCTAGCACCATTAAATAGGAATGTAGATTACTTCTCAGGGATATTTTAATAAAAGATTGAAACACAATTACTATCTAATTTTATGTCAATGTATTTTAAATTTGTATTTTAAATATTACCTATATGAATATGTAAAAGCCAAATACCACTCACTCGCTGACTCGTCACGAAATCTCAAAAACTACCGAACGGATTGGAATGAAATTTTGTATGTAGCTTCCTCTAGGACCCTAAGTGCTCGTCAAGAAAGGTTTTTTTAAAAAATTCGTTATTTTAGGGGGGGTTTGGGTGCTCAAAGTTACTAAAAATACCACCGAACTGATGATTGGAATGAAATTTGGTTTGTAGCTTCCTTTAGGGTTCTAGGCGATCTCGCTAAGAAGGTTTTCAACAAATTCGAAATTTTGGGGGGGAGGGTTTGGGGTTCAAAGTTACTAAAAATAACCACCGAAAGGATTAGAATTAAATTTGGTATGTAGTGTCCTCTAGGACCTTAGGTGCTCGCTAAGGAAGGTTAAAAAAAAAAAATCGAAATTTTAGATGGGTTTGGGGGGGGGGGGTTAAAGTTACTAAAAATCCCCATAGTGTACATAAGAAATACATAGTGTAATATATTTATTGATGTATATATATTTTTTAATGTACATTTAACTTTGATTTGTCTACCCGTGCAAAGCCGGATCGGGCCAGCTAATTTTTAAATTAAAATATTTAACATTTTAAACCATCATATTTTCAGGTTATGAATAATGTTACTTCTTTATTCAAAAGAACCAGAATGATTTATATGTTTACATAAATTAATGCATTGTATTATTTTATGCAAAATGTGCCAAAGGAGGAATGAAGTGGATTCGCGTGCAAAGCAAGGTTCTGTATAAAATGAAGTGACCTTTTTATATGAAAAATATAAATAATTTATCTGTACACACAAAGTAGCTCACCCTTCCGTTTCTTGACACGCGTATTGTTCACTCGTCATCTCAAAGAATTCTAGTGTAAGAAATACAAGACTAACTGGAGACAAAAGTCTGTACTTTACACCAAGCTGTTCATCCAGACTTTATAGATACGTGGAAAAAATTTCATTCATTTCTAATTAGCTTTTTAGATTGCTTGGTGTATAGATTCCCCTCTCTCTAATGCAATCATAGAATGGAGCACTGCATATCGATAATGCCGTCGGCTCGCTGGATGGGATTGGAACAAACAAAATGAAATCAGTTTTTGTAGAACCGGAATAGATGTGTTATATTACAATTTGGTTTTTGTTGAATTTATTTGGCTTATTGTTTAACGCATCTCTAGAATTTTAGTCAATGTAGGCAATAAAACTGTAAAATATTTTTCAAATTCGAATAACCTTCCAAATTACGCAGAGATGATCAAGATAACTCTGCATCTAGATCGCGTTAGAACTAATGTTTATGTGCATAGTAAACGCTAAACCTTCATTAAAGTTGGGTTATTTGTAATTTGAATGTTTCTAGAGGGTCCATCTGAATTTTGTGAGGCTGCATTGGACTTATTGTACAAATTTTAACTTGCTCTCGTGTATGTAGTTTTGTTTTCATATGGCTTTTGTTCAAGTGTAGTGGACTTTTATGGGGCTAGGTCTACAATATATTATTACAATAGTTGTTTTTAAATTTGTAAGCGCTGTGTTTTATAAGATGTTTTATTTTAATATCCTAGATGCATAGTATCGGACAGACTACAGAAATTCTGTAAAAGATGAATTACATTCTGTTGGGTTATCTTGGACTTGTTGGAGTTAGTTTTTAACGAAGACGTAAAGAAATATTTGTCTTTTTGTAAATATCATGTGACAATAAAACATCTGATCTAAAAGTTGAAATAGAGTCATTTGCTGTCTCAGAACAGTTTGTTTAACTTTTTGTAACGGTTTAGAAAACCTACGTAACACAATTGGCAGTTTTCTAAACTTCGTATTACATTAATAAAACCATGTGTTTGAATAGATAGTCAACTGTCAACACTTTTTCTAAAACTGTTTAGGTTCATCTCCCATTATGTAGAAACGATCATTTATAAAAGGCACAAAAAACGGAAGAGTTCTCACAAAACCTTTCAGATTTTCAAATACTCAGACAAATTTAAAGAATAATCGATGTTGAATTACACCAGTACACGTTTTATCAAAATCGGATGGGTAGTTTTTTTTGGCTAATAGGTGTTTCGTTTTTTGCATCTAAATTAACACATTGTTTTTAGAGATATATTTTAGTACATGGTGCTACAACTTAATGTGTCAAAATTTATGTTACATGTAAAGAGTATTCCGAAAAATGTGAAATATATTGCAACCTATTTTTACATGTAAGCATACCAAAGCTTCCCCTTAAGTTTCTCCTAAAAAAATAATTTAATATGGAGAAATGTAGTTATTTTGATTTATTTGAGTTCGAAGCTATGAAAAACCGAAATTCAGATGTTTATTTAATATTTACTTAGCCATTACAAAAGGCAAATACTTATGTGACAATGATTTGGAAAGCTGTTTATATTTGCTACCTCATGAATTAGAGAAAATTTTTTTAACATTTTTTATATAAAAACAAGTTCAGGTACATCCTGTAGAGGCTATCTACCTTTCCATTTATTTATCACCTTTTTACGTCAACTAGAAGCCAAGATATTGCACTAAATACGATAATTTATCCCACCCATTTCTCTCCATTATATATACAAATTCCTTTCATTCACGCAAAAAGTCTTGCCCTATTGCCCATGCGTCAGGATCAGGTCACCGCTACCACCATTACACCCCGATCTAGGTGCATGGAAATGTTAGATTATCAGATTATGTGCAGTTTCTGCGGGAGTTGGTGAGATAAGCGAGCAGTGAGCCGTGCCTTATAGAATCTAAAATATTTAAAATATTACACTAAAACTTTGTGCAGTCACCTCTTGTAGTTCAGTACAGTTGGCGTGAATACCAAGATACTTTCTTCAATCGATCAAACTCCAAACCAGTACTCTCTACCGGAGTAACAAGCTCTTAAAATGTTTTCCCCGTGAGTTTTGCAAAGCTTACATTAAAAAAAAAAGTTTTCTTTATTAAATCCGTCAGCAGTTTATACTCAAGATATATATACATTTTTCAAATGAAAGCTCTTCGTGCAACTATAAGCAGTCAATACTTCTTTCAAAATAATAAGTTAAAATTTTGTCTTACAAAGTACGATACACATTTGATATTTCCAAGGGTTTTTACTCGTAATTTTTCCAGTAACGGAACGCTACCGTAAATGACTAGAAGTGAAATTTTCACATACCTTACGTATCTTTGGTGAGTTTAAGGTGCAGATAATAAGCTTACTTTTATAAGTACGTATGTATACTATGTAACATTTTCGACTTGTATATATTATAAGACATAGCAAATGTTAGAGACACATACTATTTTAAGCAAAACTTGGCAAAATGTATCTTATTTAGTCAGTAGCCTTTGTCAGAAATTTAAACCATCGATAAAGGACGGCAACCTAAACACATTTTAATTATGTAAATAACAAATTATAAAAGTTACATTTGAATTATTATCATTCACTTAAATAGTATTACTTTTATGTAGCGCTTTAAATAAAACGAGGTTCAAACTGGAAAAGAAATATTAATAAGTAAGGATGTCTTATCTCTACCACTCGGCAGTCAGTATTGTTCAATGATAAGTCTTGCGAGTGATATATAGCCATTAAACAATGTATGTATTCCGTGTTGTGCACTCATTTGGGATAATTATATTTTAATTAATTAATCGTGAAATTAAATGAGTTATTCGATAAGTATTAATCACTGAATGTGGTTCAAATTATATCATGTTTGGTCTTATTTTGATTAAAAACATAAGTTTATACGTTATAAACTTTTCCATGCAGAAAAAGTGAATAATATGAAAGTTGAAGCATCGCTAGTTTTTCAAATTTTCTGCCACCTCGTCTCTGAATCATCGGTCGCTTAAGGCCGTGTTACACGAGCGCTGATAGCGCCGCGTTAACATAGAACTACCGTGGCAAATGTTATACGAGCGCTGTCAACGCTGGCGAATCTAACCTGGCGTTGAGCGTTGCCAACGCGGACTGACGCATTAAAAACGAGGCGCTATCAATGCCAATACGGAGAGCTATTAGCGCCGCGTTGATAACGCTGAAAATCGGGCGTTAAATTCCCAACTTACGAGACGTTGAAAGAGCGACGTTGGAAACCCGTCGCCAACGCGGGTCCGTGTTATACCAGGGTATATGTAATCTATAGTCCTGCTGTTATACACTGCGTTTCAACGGAGCGCTGTCAACGCACACTCGCAGCGGAACTACCAGAGAGGCCACAATAATCAGAAGTATCAATTTTATACTGGTTTTAGTAGTTATTGTTTATTTCAAAGTGATTATGTGTACTTTAAAGAGACAAAATGTTTGATACTAAACATTTTATTCACGCTATCGAACAGGAACTACCTCTATATGATGTTAAGTATAATTATGCTTTTGATAACCGATTAGAAAGATCTGGGTGTGTACCCCACCGTCTACCCTTCCTCCTACACAATTCCTCATATGTTTCTATTATTATTGTAATACACCTTGACAGCCTAGCTGAATGTTATCCCTCTTGGAAGTTAGTTACTCGACTTGACAATAACACGGACCCGCGTTGACCACGCGTTACCAACGTAGATTTTTCAACGTCCCATAAGTTGGGAATTTAACGCCCACTTTTCAGCATTATGAAATCGGAGCTCGTGTAACACGGCCCTTACTAGTAGTCGTTTGCAGCGCTCGCGAACATCAAAGGCATGCCGCGAGGCTGGTAAAAATGTATCTGGTGCTCATAAGTTGTCCCGTTTTAATTCCGAGCTGAAGGACAATGTGGGAGACTTTACTGCACTATAGTGTGGGGATATCTTGAGGTTTATCGATAGGCGGACGTAAAATTGTTAACCGAGTGTTGAAAGAGTGTGATTTCGGGAGTGGATGGTCCAGTACAACGTTAAAACAAAACGTAAAAAAATATATTAAAAAGCAGTACCGGAAAGCCGTCCGATAACATCAACACTTTGCCAATTGGCAATAATACCTGTTTAATGGTTTAGTAGTTACCTAATTTTATTAAAAAAATTTAACAGAAGGAAGCTGTTTTCCCGCTTTGAATATCAATAATGTAGAAATTTAATATACAAATTATTTTCTTGTATTGTGTTTGTATAGGTATTTAAACAAATATAAAAGCTTAATAAACATTTAAGGTTAGGCCAGGATCAGAAACATTTTGAAAATAATTCGTACTTCCATTATAAATCGTAAACTTAATAAATAATTTGATATAGAAACTTATTATTTACTATCTTAACTTTTAGGTTATGATTGCAAAACGCCTTTATTAAAAAGTAAAGGAGTAGGTGAACGAAGTACATATTGTTCTCCCCTTGTTTGGATTTTTAAATTTATGTCTTTTAAAACCTTTCAGATCAAGATTCACACATGCATTGTTTATTCTATTCTACTTAAATAAATTATCTGAAATGTTCACGACCTTAGGAAATTCCTTGAGTTTGTAACTATTACAATGTTCTAAGTACAACACAGAGGATATCCTCGAGGGGAAAGGTAATGTGGTTGTCAAATGTTTGTGGCAGCCAAACTGTTTACGTATTAATAGCTAAAGTTAATTAACATACTTGAGGCTTTGTAGCAGTGTTGCCAAATATCTTCAAATGAAACCAAATACAATCTAAAATCTACTGTATCAAAATAAGAACAGGTTTTAATATGGTTATGACTTGGAATATTAAATAAGTTATTGTTAATGGAAAATAGTTTCAGCATTGTCTCAATAATTCTATCATTGATGATCCATTTTCAATAGTTATTGAAAACGATAGGTTATGCAGGTAAAAATTAAGTACTATAAAAATCGGTTTTACTTAAAGAGGATGGTCTTGTTGTTTTAGCCACAGATAAAAATAACATGCACAAATATTTTTTCCTTACTGATAATAATTAATTATAGTAATTATTTACAAATTAATTGATTTGATCTCGTGGTAAAATGTATTTGACTTACGCGTCTGGCTAGCTGTATTATAAGATAATAACAACAACTTTTTAACAATGCAATTAACTACGAACCCAATGATATACAATTAATATTTGGTTTCTTTATTTGGTTTGCATTGATTGGTGATTAATATGGACTTATTAATGGGTGATTTACAATAGTGAACCTAAATTAAGGTATTGGAATAAAAGAGGGTGTTTAAGTACTGGTTTTGTTATTCAAAAGAAGAACAAATATTTGAGCTGTTGAGAATTTAAGGTTTAATTTTGAAAGGTTTGAAGATGTGAATGTGAGGTGATGAAATGTTTAAAGGTGTACATACACACACATTTTCTGGAGGTGTATATTATATTTACCAGTGCAGTACTCTGGGTTTCTTTAGTATTAGAACTTGTTTAAAACTTGCAGGTAGTGTGGTAAATTGTTTTCTCTTAGATATTTGTGAATGTTTATTCATTTAAAGTAAAATTTTATACTGATGAAAAGTGAACTGCATCAATTGGGAGCTGGCGAGCAAGTCTGCTTCCTAACCTCCTTCTTATTCCACTTTACTTCAAAAATTATTTTTTATTATTACTTCTCAACCTTTTTGATAATGTCTTTTTATTCTTGCAACTAGCCTATACTTAAAATTACACGACAGTTACATTATTTTGGATCTGCGATATTATATTAAACGTTTTAAATATGAGTATATTTCAAATGGTTAACGTAAGGTTTTCTTTAATTTGTGATGAAGTTTAAGGGTGCTTTCAGGGACTGGTTGTTTATGAAATATTCATGTACATTATTTATTAAACTGAATTTTGATGTCATTACAATTCTAACTTTAATTGGAAAAGTGTAAAGCGTTTACTCAAAAAGCATGCTGCTTGCCACATTCAACGATGACTTTACAGTAAGTAGATGATTTCCTTCACCCTTAAACCTTGCACTATTATATCTCAGCTGTAGAGGTATACTGACGTCCGTTCATTGTAAACCTTAAGCATAAAACATTTCTCTTTCGTTATACATTTTTGGCATGTTTTTGCGGCGGGCTCTAAGAGTGTTATGGTCTTTTGTCCGTGATTTCTCCTAGTTGACCTTTTGATATAATTTGTGATTATTGTCTTAAGGGGAGTCGGTATCTTTTATCTCTCCAATGTTAATTAAATGGGAGTACATACCCTTCTGCAGGTACTATTATCTTAGTAACTATTAGGCCTATTAGCTAGCATGAAATTTTTGGCAGCTATTTAGCAAGCATGTCTTAAATTACTGTCGCAGAATTATAAAAATATACTAAATAGTTTAAAAAAATAAATTTGTTAATATTTACAAATAAAAAAACAATTTGAATTTTTTAAATATTATTTATTTTGTTATTAATTGCAAATGGTTTAAATTAACTTAACATGATAAATCTGGTAAGGTAGTCTGGTATGGTAGTATAAAAGGTGTGTGCAAAATATCAGGCTTGTAATTATCATACTTCTAAAAATAAATGCACCTAAAATTAAAAAACCAAAGTTTCGGAAAAAACGATTGTAAACATTTGACACACGTTAAACACTTCAAAATCCACCAGGACAGTAATTTTCATCTTCCTTAACTTCTTTCAATTTCCTCCTCACTCTATTATTCTTGTTTTCTTCTTTGGCCTCTTTGTCAGCTTTTCTGATGGGTTTAGAGTCGATACTTTTTAGTACATGAAATTTGTAACTAATTGTGTTTACATGACCATCAAGTTACTTTAAACTGTGCGCACTCTGTTTTATATACGTAATTTATACATACATATATTATTTTTTCATACATAGTGTTGTATATTTTCTTAAACAGAAGAAATAGGAGATTGTTTTTAGGACAACAATAATTTTTTGCATTTTTGTCCAAAAAAGGTGCCGACTCCCCTTGAGTGTCTTTGTTTTTTTATACATATCGTTAGAAGTTTTGACCACTTAGTAGTATTCTCTAATATTGTGGTCCAGTTATTTTTAGGTTAGGTAACTTCAAAGGCCTAGATTATCTCAGTTTATGTTTTCTAATTAGTTTTGCATTATTAATTTAAGTTATACCAGATAACGAGAATTGGTACTCCGGAAAAGACGAAAGAACTATAGTTGTTATACACAAATTATGACAATTGACAGGGAAAAAATTATAAATGTATAAACATCCTTTATTAGAAAAAATTTTAAAACCAGAAAATAGAAATGAATAAAATTATTAGGTTTTTATAAAAATGAACAATAAAGGGGGTTTCTCGAAAGATTGGCCAACACTTTTATTAAAACGACTTATAGTTGATAAGTATAACTAAAAGCAAACATACTATAATTACAAAGTTCAACTATCTGTTTCCTAAGATCAGTGCAAACAATGTTACACCGAATCAAGGAAACCTCAAAATATCTAGTAATTTGACGATCACAACTTTTGTGTTTCGATTTGGTTCATCAACGGCAGTGAATTTCATCTGATAACAATCAGCGTAGAATTCATCAAGTCTGGAAACTTTGTTCAACGAGGCAAAGTTTTAACTCAATTTAGTTGAATTTGATGATTTCGCGAGTTCTAGTTTTGATATTTATTCGCAGGTAGGAGAAAATGTAATGTTATTTGGTTATGATTGTAAGTTTTAGTTTATTTAACGTCGTCAACATTCTTATTTATTTTATTTGTATAAACAAAAATAAAATAGTTTCTAATTAATTAGGCACATGATTTAAACCTAAATATAAATAACTAAAACCAAATCTTATAGACCAAATACGTACAAGAGTAAACTCTTTGTTTTAACTCTCTTTCAAAGTGAATGTAGGTACTTAATGTAGGCCTGATTATATCTTGTCCACAGTGTAATAACGGCCGTTTCATATATTCAGCCATTTTCAATTATTGTACGTATGTTTTTCTTTTTTACATTATAAAACAACTCACTGAACATTAATCATTGTATATAGATGTCAAGAATTGATTTGAGGCATTCGTTGATTGCCAATAATACTTTTATTTTAAATTTTAAAAAGATTGGTATAAAGATATTTAAATGAAGCACCACATTTCATTGTTTCAAAAAACATAGGCTCGTTATATAATTTAATAAATTTAGAAACAATATTATGTCAAAAATAATGTTGATTTACGTTTATCATTGCAACAGTCCCTAAAATAGTAGATTTAAACAATATTTTATTTCCAACTATATGAAATTAAAAATAGAACCACTAAATAACATTACACATTTTATTCCAACATAGTTTTACCTATGAATTTGCGAATCCAAATGAAATTTACATCTTCTAAACCTATTATTTCATTGGAAAATGAATCTCTTTCAAATTGTTTTCCAATTAAAGTGAAATGGTTTTCTATTGAATTTTTCACAATGGAACCAATTCAAAACCAGTATATTGCAAACTTATATTTGAACAAATATTCGTGTTCTGTGTACGATTTATTTCGCAATAACGGCCAGTATTGTATTTTATACCTTTCCCTATTTGTATAGGACCTACTACGTGGGTAAAAGCGAAGAGCTTCTCGCCTGGTATGGCGCCAGATCCAATCTAGTGTACTTCACGACTTGCACCAGGCGCCCTATGTAAATAACATGTCTTATAGGTTGGAAATAAGGACAAAAATGAAATGAACATCATCAATATTTTGTTCAGGAGGGGGAGGAAATTGTGCGTGAAAATGACCAGGCATAACGCGCCCGTATTCTTCTTGAATTTACAAAGAGCAAAAACTATTGAACTTACGATTTTGAAATTTCTGGAGGAAATCAACAGAGCTTTAAAAAAGAGGAAGTATTTATTTTTCCTATTCACAAATTTATTCAAAAAACATCACTTTAGGTGTGATGACTTTGTGACAGTCGTGGCAATTAGATGTTCTCGGGCAACTAAAAACCAATTACAATATGTACTAATAAAGCAAAAAGAAATTTGTTGCATCTACAATCGTTGCAATTAGTTATTAAATGACATTAAACCTTAGCGTTGTTTCGAAAAAATCTGTTGGCTTAAACAGTTACAGTACAAAGAAAACTCGATACACACAGTAAAATAAAGTAGCCTGGTATAGGTCTCATATAGTCTATTTTCGGTTCCTTGTCTCTTCTGAGCGCCTCTAGTCTCATCCACTCTCATCCAAGCGTATCGATTCTCTTTTCATGATCTAAGCCTTAATCTGATATTTTATTTCATAAATGTTTATTATTATATAACTTTATATTTTATTATATCGTTGTATAGTCTATAATTAAATAACATTGTATGTTTTATAATATATATTTCAATAATTGTAGATCTATTGAAAATTAGTCTTGCGTACCTAAAAAAATTAAATTTATAATTCTTAAGTTACCTCATTTGCTGTTTGTCTGCCCCAGTCGATTTTCTTAGGGTGGATAATGTTATCTCACAATGTTTTGACTTAGATATAGTATGCTAACCTACTTATGTTCTATAATAGTAAAAATACTTTACTAGTAGGGTAAATTTAAATATGTTAGCCTATGTTCGTATGTTATGGTTTATGTTATGGTCATGTGTAGGTATAACTAGAGAGGGCATAGGGAACTCAACACAATTTTCTTTAAAAAAATATATAAATCATAGCTATATGTTTAGTTATAAGTAGTTTTAAGGTATTCCAGAAAATTTGGTTAAAACTCATCTAACCCTTCTATTTTTTACAATAATTTAGATAAAATTAAACAAAAATCATTCTAATAATTAAAAACTGAAAATTTATTAATACTTTGTCTTTAAAACTCGTTTGATTATTCAATTTATGTGTGTAAGAATTAGTTATTGTTGTTAATCTTAAATGACTTATAAAAAGCTATTTTTATTCTCAAAATTACTCCTAGAAAATAAAATTATGCCTTAAGAAAACAAATTTCTACAAATAAAATGTCTACAGTTCAATATATAAATGACTTATACAATTTAAAATTTTTTTGTATTCTCAAAATTACTTCTAGGAAACAAAGTGATGCTTTAAGAAGACAAATTTCTACAAATAAAATGTTTGCAGGACATATTGCTTTATAAAAACACAGTTCTTTACAAATGTGTAATGGATTATTCAGGACTATTTTTTTATCAGATAAGTATAAGATTGTTTTGTTAGAACTATTCACTTTTACTTAACCGAACTCAACATCCCAGCTTTGATACAAGAAACAATAAAACTTAACAAAGCGCAGGATTTACGTCTAAACACAAAACAAATTGTACAGTCTCTTTTGTCTTTTTAGTTTTATTGTTGTAGACTGTATCTTTACATGGCGCCAGCAACAAGTACCTCCCTTTCAGTTGTTGTTATTTATTGTTTGAGCTATTTGTTTGAGTTAAATCGTCTCAGTTTATAGAGAGAAAACAAGAGAATGTAGTCAGAGCTTAGATCTTCGTACACTGTGAATCTGTAGAAATAATAGTTAATTGAATATTTCCGAGGTGGTTTTAAAGAAATTGTATACGTTAACAATAGCCGAGCTATGTCACTTAGTCGCTTCACTCAACAACCCCCGTGGCTAATCATGACGAAGCAAATGTAAACGGAAAATGATATACTCTGATATTTTCATGGAAATTATGATTGATTAGGTTAGTGGCACTTAGATCGGGGTAGGTCAGTGAGGGTAGCAGTGACCTGGATCCTGACGCTTGCGTGGTAAGGACAAAGGTTTTGTGTGAATGTCAGGAATGTAATATATATGTATATAATTGAGAGGGAGGTAGAGAAATACGACATTTGAAAGGTCTTATGATTTAGGAATACTTGTTACTGGTATAATAAGCTTTAAATGTACACCATTTTGAGTTTTGATATTTTATTTACAATCACTAAATGATTTTATTCATAGAAAAAAAAATTAATGTTTAATAAGCTTTGCTAATACTGGTGATTGAAATAACTTACAAACTGTTTAGTTTGGACACTATTTTAAAATCAAATCATTTATATAGTAAATAATGCAGCAAAAACCTTCTTAGAAGAATAATTGGGGCAGATTGGAGCGTAATCCTCTTATTGTCTACTCAAAGTAAATGGTTAATGTTTTTGTGAGAAAAAAGAGTAAACAGCTTTTATGTATAGATAGGAATATAACAAAGAAATGAAAACAAAACTTTATCTTAACTGTTAGAAGAGTTATAACCACTTTGATCGGGAAGGGGTTGGGGTCATGATGCAGCCTGCGTCATTGGGATTCAAGAGGGAGGGGGGGGGGGTGAAAAATGTTGAGGAAACACACAATTTAGAAGCAGAGTACATCAGATTAAAATGTATAGTATGTAAGTGGAAAGTAAAAACGCATTCACTATTTAACTTTCACCTGTACCATCGATCATAGAATAAAATAGACTGGACATTGCCTTCACCTGTAGAAAAGTCCGCCATCTCGGGAACGTCTAGAAAGCTGAAACGGCGAAAATTGTGATGCGCGTGTTTCAAATACACTGTTGTTTTGAACACCTACAACACACTGATTCCTTTGAATTGTTACACACTGACAGAATATTTGTGTGTAATGATAGTGATATAAATTATTATTATATACAAAATCTTTAAAGGTATAAATAAATAACCAAAGCTAGGACTTAATATGGAACTTTAAATTGTAACATGAAAAAGTTGTTCTGTGAGGAACTTTTTTTGTTTTATGGTCAGAGACGAGATGTAAGTGTAAAAGTTTGAGCCAATAAGTTAAGTTTTATGAAACATGTTTTTTCAATGAATTAACTCAAGTAGTTTAGTTTTTACAGCAGGTTAAAAATACGATTAAGTGGCCAGAATCTCGTTCAATTCTCACGGCGCACGCCGACCATATTGTTATTGCCATACTAGCACACGATTTATTGTCTCCAAGGTTTTGTTAGTTACTTACATAGCTTTAATAATACATTTTAGATTTTTTCCCCCGTTAATAAAAAAAATTATTTTCATTGACCACCCAAAGATTAAAGGTAAAACGATTTAGAATGTTGTATGATAGTAATGATTTGTTTTAAATCTAAACATTGTTTATCATAAAATCAACATGGCTTATCAAACTATATAAAATGATATTTAAGTTTATTAACATTACGTTATTATACTGTATAGAAATCAATAAAAAATACGGTAAGTCTTCATAGTATGAAAAAGTAACGCATAATAACAAAAAACGAAGTAGGCCTATGTAACATGTAACAAACAATCAAACAATGACAACATCAACATGGTTTTGCAAACTATATATCATGACAATTATTAAGCCGTGTATTAATATTACGTCATTATACTGTATAGAAGTGAATAAATAAAGCTTCTTTATTGTACGAAAAAGTCACGCATAATTACTAATTACAAAGTATATAACAAATACAAATAAAACGCTATAACTTTTTCAATGTGTTTCTGTTACTTGGTAAATAAAAGTCTACTGGCCTAAGAAGAAAGTGACTACTTTGTCAAGTGATTCCTGACATATAAATAAAGAAGGCGATTCTTTTTTGAAATAAAGAAAAAATTGAAAAATGTGCATAACAAGTGTCGCAGAGCCAGTGCGAAGGTGGGTGAATGAGCACTAAACGGCCGCCGAAGCTCGGGACCAGCGACCACAGAATTAAATAGACTGGTTGTGCCATAAGCCTGTACATTGGGGGAATTAAAGCTAGGTCGGCAACCTTGTGTGAGGATAGAAACGTCGAGCGGGCCTAGAGAGGTGTGACATTTTCAGTGCGCCCTATTCATATACAAATCGTGGTTTCAATAGCTGGAAATGCTCGAAAATCTTTGAAATTTACAAATTTACAGTTTAATAGTGTGGGACGCTAATGGTGTGTTCACAATTTGAAAATACAAATGGTTTGGCACTTTAAAAATAGAATAAAGTCCAAACTTCTTTGTACTTTTTAATTCGTGACATCTTAAAGTTGCATTGCGAGAAATTTTTTTGTTTTTAGGGCAGGTGCGTCATGTAAGCGAAAGAAATGTAGCTGAAAATGGCTCCCGACTTGCATCCGCCCTATTGTGTGAGTATTTGACTCTAAAACAGGCCTCACTCTTGCGTTCGACTTGTCCAGTCTATTTAATTCTGTGGTCGCTGCTCGGGGTATGGTGACTCATGGCCGGCCGCCATTTTGGTAACATCAAACTCTGCGCCTAGCACGGTACACTCGACAAAGCCCAGTTAATATTTTGTGTATAACTAGTTAGTTGTTTTGTTCATTATTCACAACTATTATTTCAAAATTATAATAAATTATGCACTTTAAAAAATATATTTTGTAAAATAATTTGTTCAATTTAGTATAGTCATTGTTAAGCTAGTAGTAATGTTTATCTAGTTTTGTGTGTAAAAATTGTAAATAGTATACCTTGTGGTATATAACGATTAAGTAAATTTATTCTTTAATCTCTTGTTTGTACCCTACAGGGAGTTGCTACACACCTTTTCAGAAAGACTGGACTCAATACATTTTTGTATAACTAGTTAGTTGTTTGTTTATTGATCACAACTACCGGAAAATTATAATTAGTCAATTTCCAAGATAATAATTAGTTTTTATGTGTTTTTGTGGTTGGAAATACATTCATTATTTTCAGTTTCAAATAGAAAATGTACCAGCAACTGTTCTATTTTTAGCTTTATTTTATTCTATTTGTACAGTAATAAAAGCGTGTTTCAATGGCAAATTGTTTTTATTTTAACTAAATTTTATGGGGGGGGGGAGATGGGGTTGTCCCATTCCCAGGAGTATAGTAGAGTTGGGCCTAACAAACCCATCAAGGACACTTTACTCAAGACCGTCCGTGGGGTTACGTCCAACTCTGCAAGGAAGGACGTGACCATAAACATGGTGATGAATCATGTCCTGCACGAGGTGGCCCTGCTAATACTGAACATGGCGGATCTAGACTGGGAGCTAAACTTCCACGGCAGGGACGGTTGTAGTGTACAGCCGCTGGGAGTAGTGACCCCACCAAGTCCCTAACTCAGAAATACACTCAATCACTTACACACACGCATGCATCCACACAAACCATGACAACATAGATATGTCACACAGCACAAAAACTGATCGGGCTGTTCTGTTTGCTTGAGCGAGCCTCTGCACTTTGTCGGTACCCAGAGGGTACAGTGGGAAAACCGGGGAGGCACACCGGGCTGCCAGGTAGTACAGGGGCCCGACTCAGCCTAACCAGCATGAGTTGGCTGCCCTATCAACTGGCGAAAATCTCGCCTCTGCTTTCACTGCCAGATGGTGACTGGATGGGACCATGCAGGCAGGGGCGGGGGGCCCCGCCGAGGCCACTGGGACTGACAGGAGCAGGTTATAGGTGGTTGAGGACGGATAGAGCAGTTTTGAGTAGTTGGAAATGCTGTTTACTCATACACACACAACATAACAAATGCAACACAATCAAAACTAAATCAATGAAATGAATGACAACAAAGATAAGATTTCTAACGTGCCATTTGTTTCAGAGTCTCCCAGCTCATCACAACAAAAAGAAGAATCTGGGGTAGTAGGTCTACCCCAGGACGAGGATACGCAGGGATCGTTGATGTCGATTGGCTCGAGCAACTACGAGACAGCCCTGTTATATTCACCTTCAGACCCAAGCTCGCCACAGGGTCCGACAGTCTCTGTTGACAATCTGTGGCCGAAGGAGGGTGGAGAGGTAAAAAATGTTCAGACACCTATGGAGGTTGCTTCAAAGGTGGAAAATGTGAAAAAAAGAGGAAACCGACAAGCTGGGAGAGAAGGCAACGGAGGGAGGCACGGGCGGCTGAACAAGCTGCTGCTGCGGCCGGAAACGGGGTAGAGACCACCCCGGCGGTGCAGGGTGCCAGACCTCTTGTAGCGAACTCCCCTAGCTTCAAGTCAGACAGGAAACGGCCAAGATCGCCGGAACCTGGAACATCGGGTACCCAAAGTGTCGGCCTGATCTCCGAAGCAGAGAAAAAGGCACGACCAGCGGGTACCACACCGGAGGATGTTACTCGTAAGAGAACAACCAAAGGTACGTACGCCAAGGTAACCACACCTGGAATCAGGGTGGCTATTGTACCGGAGGCCTATCCAGATGATAAGCTCTTGGATGATGAAAGTTTGAACGGGGTGAGGAACGCCATCTTTGAGGCTATGTTTAGCATGCCAGAAGAGGAGGCGGTTCCGAAGTTCCGGGATAACTATTTATCCAAAGGAGCTGTCATCGGTATTTGTGCCGACCAACGCTCTGCAGATTGGCTGCAGAGTATTATCCCCGGTCGAGAGGTCGGGGGTAAGAAACTCAAAGTAATGAAGTTGGAGGACCTTCTTCAGTACAAGAAGGTGGCAGCCTGGTTCCCTGGCCCACCTGTACCTACTGAGAGGGTCCTGAAGATGCTG
>JAGFPH010000181.1:613126-627956 GCA_018207615.1 Philaenus spumarius | reverse complement strand
TAAAATTTCGAATTTTTTCAAACCCTTTCTTAGTGAGCACCTATGGCTCTAGAGGAAGCTACATACCAAATTTCATTCCAATCCGTTTGGTAGTTTTTGAGAAATCGTGATGAGTGAGTCAGTGAGTCAGTGAATCAGTGAGTCAGTGGGTTTTGGCTTTTATATATATAAATTTCCATAGGAAAAATGAGATATTGCAGTGGCCCTTATGGTAAGACCCAAGGTCGGGAGTAGCAATTGAGCACCGTCATGATCCCCAGAACACGTTGCGGTGTCATTAAAAATCATATATATATGTATATATATGTTCACACTCTAGCGGCCGCATTTGATGTCCGATTTGGTCCAAATTTGGTGTAAATGTTAGTTGTCTATGTCGCTCGACGAGTTCGTTAGCCAAAAAATCCAGCAACCGGAAATAACTATTTTTTTACTACGAGAATAAATGGTTTTAAAGTTTTTTCTACAAATATAGATGTAGGATGTTATTCTGCACATTTTGCTTTTTTACGCGACCTTATAGCTCGCTTGGTTCCCCCAAAATCGATCAAAACGTAAAATACCATAAAAGTACCCGGTTCGAAGCCAAGTGGTTCAACGCCTTCGTGAGTAGACCTACTTCTCAAATTGTTGGTTGAAACCCTAAAACATAGGCATATAAACTTAATTTTTGAAATTTGCTCAACTCACGTCAGCGTTCCAGCTGCGTGGTCGAATTATTAGTCGTTGTTGAAGTGCGCTATATTTTTCTAAATCTTGTTTGGTTTTTGTGTATTCTAATGAAAGGAATGAAAGTAATAATACATTAAAAATGTATTCCTATGATTTTATTAAATGACTGACGATGAGAGTGAGCTTGGACCAATCGGAGCATCATAAGTTTTGTTTAAGAATTCTGTCATAATATGTAGTGTTATAGATATTCTCTAACATATTAATAAAAATATATACACCTTGGAAATACTGCAGACCAAATTGTAAAAATACCTATGGGTTTGAAATACCCACATTCTTTGTACTACAACCATAAGAGCAGATCCAAAATGTTTTTAAATACTAATGGAAATAAGGTGTACATTAGTGACTCACTGTGATTGGGAGTCATCACTTTCCTTAATCCCCATTACCAATATGTTATTGTTATGGTTATTGTTACTGGTTAGTTAGTTCAGTATTTTGATTATATACGTTGGTGAGTTGTTGTTTTAAAAAATTAAGCAACTTCAATTTCATTTTGGAAAACTTTTTGAAAAGCCTGGTAGTAAGGAACCCTTGGTGAATATTTTTAAAATATTTAATATTACTTTTCTAGGATACAAAGGATCTTATAATAGTATTAACCTATTTCAATCCTTTGGTAGTTACTTTTAAAACATACGACGATTTATTTCCTTCCATTTTTCAAACACCTATAAGATCCACTCGGATTGTTTTGAGAATGTTTGTTTATAGGCCTAACAAAACTCTAGGAGTAAACATTTATCCAAATTCAAGTTTTAAATTCTAGAAGTTCTTGAAACGAGTTTTGGATTACCCTTTTTGTTATTAAATGCAATCAACATTTAGCCGTGTATTCTACATATTCGGTTTATTATTATGGTACCAGATATTGCATTAAATCTTGACTCTATATTGCGTATAAATTCCTACAACTTGTAACTATTACAATGTTGTATAACACACAGGATATCCTAAGGGGGAAAGGTAATGTGGTTGTCAAATGTTTGTGGCAGCCAAACTGTTTAATTAAACAGCTAAAGTTAATTAACAAGCTTAAGGCTGGGTTACAGTGTTGCCAAATATCTTCAAGCGAAACCGAATACAATCTTAATTCGAATGCCTTTATCAACTGCAATCGCGTTCGTTAACGGTTAACTTATTGAACAATGATTAATACGTAGATACATACGTGTACAATCAGATTGTCGTTTATAATTACTGCATACGCATTTAACTTCTATCTGCAATATATGAAAGGATGCGGTAGGAAACAATGGTTTCCTTGTTTTAAAATAGCCAAGATGGCCGTGGTTGTTAAGGCGTCAATGCTTTATCAATCGTCATGGCAACCATCAATGGAAAAGTTCCGGGTTCTATTCCCATTGACCCCGAATAATTTTCTAAATGGTTTCTTAACAGACGTTGGCTGTGGTTTGGATTCCACGTAAAACTGTAGGTCCCGTCTTCATTAGCCTTTAGTGCAAACCAGCAGGACGTTAAACACAAATAAAATCCTTGTTATAATAAAACATTCTAAATCAAAATTGAATAGATTAAATATGGCAAGAAGGTGGTAACATGAAAGACCGTGGTTTTCTAGACTCGTAGTAGATGCACTGCGGCTTAGGTTCGCTGTCGGAAAGCAGTCAGTGAAAACGCAGCTATTGATACGCACGTATTAGATGCACGCGCATTTGATACGCAGCCTTGGAAACCTCATGTACGATACGCCATAAGACAAGACAGTGTTTTGCGTCCTAAGCCGGTTCTACACGATGCTACGAACACCTTCTAACTTTGAACATTGGTTCGTTACATCGTGTGGCGGTTGTTCAAACCTACGAACGTAAAACATTCGCATTTTACCATGGTCAGGCCGATGTCGGTATTCTTTCACCGAGTCAAAGTGATGCCTCCAACGTTTGTTCGTTGGTTCGACTCAACGGCTACACGACTCGTTCATATGAAGCACTATTTACTCTCCATTCCCAAATAAAAGAGCCATCTTATTTAGGTTTATCTTTGTGTTATCTTAGTTTTTAATCAGTAATATTATTCATTTAATTTGTAGGCTACAATTGATATTTCTCACTAGTAAGTTCCCGTGAAAAATCACAGACCGCTTAACTAGATATTATATTTTTTAAATATAATTAAAAAAATTACTATTTAAATACAAATTTTATATAGGCGTAAAATACGTGCGTACTTCTAAATATAATGAGGGGCTTTTAAATTCGATAAATGTGTACAATTAATTAAAAGAAATATTATTATAGACTATTATCCTCGTCCATTTTTGCAACTGGTCAAACGTTTGTACCAAAATATTTTATAAAGTATTGGATTAAACATTCGATTCACCAGTAGGAACATTTGCTATACCATCTGTCGAATTTACTTGTCTCGAACGTTCAGTCCGACGTTGGAGCGAGCGTTCGTATTATCGTGCACTTGCGCAGCGCATCTATTACGCATCTAGGAAACCATAGCCTAACAGCTCATTTTGAATATCAGCTGTGGTACTTAATGAACTATGTGAACCATTTAAGGATAAATTTCTTGTTATTATCATAGGAGATAGGAGATATAATGTACATCCTTGGAAATTGACAAGATCTGAGGGGTCTCAATGGCTGACAGCATCTGTACAAAACAATGGCTGCATACCTGAAACTAAAGAGTGAACTAATAGAAAAATTATATTGACTGAATTTGGAATAAATTTTGTGTGGGAGCGAGATGATGAATGTATGTTATACACTGGGATTAATTACAGAAAATGTATAGTTCTTAAGAATGAGCTTGTATTTTAAGTGTTTATGGTAATTCGTAAACCAGACATAAGGAACATTTTCTTATGTCTTGCGCAGGTGCAGGATCAGTGATGATTAATTTATTGAATGTGTGTGTGGTGAGAACCTTGAGCTCTGTGTCTGATTGTCTTGGTTAGGTATTAGATGAAGTCCTCTAGTGTGGGGATTTTGTGGACTTGTGAGTAGGTTGCGTTCGATACGTATCATGGGCAGTTGGTGATCCAACGGAGAGTTTTGTTTTGGAAGGAGTTCAACCTTTTCTTCCAAACAACAGACAGACAGAAGGGACTATCAAGATCGGGATGCTTAGGTGAGTGCTGGTCTGATGTATGTTTTGCACATGGACACCCTGATACGAAGTGGTAGAGGGCTCTTCTAGATGCATCTGATTCGTTTTGTCATGTCCGCTTAATGTCATGTAGGATATGGATCGCGCTTACGCTTGGTCTGCCTTGACCTATTTTTCTAAAATATTGCTATTTTATTAAAATCATTTGAGCTTTTGTTAACAAATATAGGTCTATTGACGGCAAAAACTTGAGTGAATTGTAAAGTGCACAATAATTTATTTTTCCTAAATATACGTTTTTGATATATTTTGGGTTAAAATTTTGTATTTAAGTAGGCATGCATACAAAATGTGTTACCTTTTGTTTTGTTTTCAAAAATTTATTTAAGGTCTTTGAGATAAATGTTTAATTCCACTCTTTTTCTGCTCCTTTCTTTCTGTCTGCTTGATGATACAGAATTTGTATTACACTTTTAAGACGAACAAAACATTATAGTTTTTTCTGATGCGCATAAAATTAATTTGAAATTGCTTTTTCATAGATATAATAAGGTAAGTCATAACATACAGACAGGCTGGTGATGAGTGTTCAATGACTTTTAGTGATAACATATTTGATACTGATGTCAACATAGTAGATACTTCTTTTATTTACTACCATGCTCTTGCATTTATAATTATTTTAAGATTTGTTTAAAAATCGGTACTTTTACGGGTAACACAAAAATTTCATTGCTCCATACATATGCATGTTTTGGAACACGATCATCAAGGATCATCATGCAAGCTGCTCATGGAAGCTGCTGAGAAAGTCAAGGGGAAAATTCTCACGCAAGATCATTGTGACAGGTATACGGACAAAACTTGTGTAAGGGATAATGGAGCAACTTTGAAATCAAATTGTATTTGTTTCATTTTAAACACAGTTATATTATGTTTTAGTCTAGATTTTGTATAAATACAAACAATTTTTGAAAAATCCATATAGAATTTAATTTCAACAACCATGTACATTTTTTTATTCATTTGTTGCCCAATCATCTATCATTCAAAATTACTTCAGATAAAATTTGATCCTAAAAACAGTACAGTATTTATTTCAGAACACCATGTTTTTTTCGTGTAAGTGTTATTTTAAAAGCGATACAAACAGTATTTTGTAACATTATTTCATAGCTTATCCATCAGGTACGTTTTTTTATGTATTTGACATCTTATAAACTCCAACACAAGAGAGATTCAAACTTGTTTACCTCCTTAATTTTGTAAACACTTTCTAAACTCTAACACAAGAGATATTAAAACTTCTTTATCTTCTTAATTTCGTAAAATTTCTGTAAATTTAAATTTTGAGCAATAATGTTTAGTAAATAACATTACTACACCTCGATTATTTGAAGTAATTCTCGTTGGAAATTGTATGTAGATTTTAAAAATGGCATTCAACTTACAAAATCATACATGTTTAGTTAATGAATTTCAGTTTTACTTACACTACACCTGATTACACCGTGCAGTACAGGTCTTACGGGTGAATGGACATGCTGCAACCATTACAGCAAACATCACGTTTATTGTCATGAGAGTGGCGTCAACTGTAGAGCGTTGCATGGGAGTTGATGTTTTTTAGTTGGCTACTATCGCTGAGACTGTCGTATGGATAGCATGGCTTTGGGCGCTCTGTATTGCACGGTGAAAGTGGAATCGAGTGTAGTGTGCTACCTATTTTTCAAAAGTCTTAAAATATTTATTAATACAAGAGTATTGTTACTAAATATGCACTTTGTTGTCACTAGTTCCAAGTAGTTTATCACCAAACCACCATGGCCACCCTGTATATTTTCATTTTAGTTTTTATGCATTCAGTTATTTATTAAAACAAAATGTAATTTGAGCATCAGTTTCCATTTAAATAGTATAGGATTTATAAAATAGTTGATATTTAAAAGTAACACTAGGACAGATCCATGCGTGCCTCAAACGCCAACAACCTGTCCAAGTCCACACACATTTTGTATTTACTTTAAAATAGCTGCAGAATAACCATAACTTGAGCTTACACGAAAAATATTACTAAATGCATAAATATAAAGTTATTCATATAACAAGAGTTTTAATAAACTGTGAAAAGTCAAACCAATCTTTAGGCCTACTCCTAAACAAACACCTAATCTATATTTATAAACACAAATTGCTTAAAGTACATCTATTTTTTTATGAAATCAGCTGCTAATAGAAATGCCAATGTGAATTAAAAGCCTTATTATTAAAGTAAAAAGGTGATTTTTGTAAAACACTTCAAACCCCTATGCTCTTTAAATACATTTCTTGACAATAATTGGTACTTCACGGACCCCTCTTTTTTCAAATTAAACAGAAATTTATTAAAATAGTGATTTTTTTAAAGAGATAAGTTAAGTTGTAGGAATTATAGTTTATGACCTCTAAAATACAGTAGAGCGTCGAAAATCCGAACTAATTGGGACCGAAAGGTGTTCGGATTATCAATTTGTTCGGATTTTTGAAAACAACCAAGAAAATACCATTTAGGCTAAAATATATGTCCTTTAATCGATTAAAGTGGTTAAACAGTACAAGCAGTAATGTAATTACAATACAGTATGTAAGACTACTTACATAATATGATTTAGAAAAACCTGCACGTACACAGTAGGGCCAACATGATTACACTTGAACAGTAACTCTCAATTACAGTACAGTACATAATTAAAATATCACTTATACATTTTAGTTAACACAAACTAAAAATAAAACATATGTAGGCCTACAGTACACTACTGTATGTACGACACACTGTTATAATGATTACACAAAAGAAATTTCTAGCGCTAAAGCAGCTTATTAGCGTTACAGTGAAAATACTGACAGCCAGTCTGCAGTGAGGGCGTGTGAGAGCAGGTATTAAGAAGTGTTTAAAAAGAGATAATAATGTCAAACCACGATGAAGATTTTTGTGAAATTTTTAACGACGCAATAATTGGAATTTGTGAAAACGAAAACAACATTTTTGCAGGGGCTGCCTCAGAACGCGTTCGGATTTTTGACGTTTCGGATTATTGACGTTCGGATTATCGACGCTCTACTCTTCCTTTTTCTGAAAAGTTAAGTTGTTGCACCGATCTATACATGTAGGCTATGTTTATACATTTGAAACATACTGTGACCAGAAACTTGAAATTAGTTTAGTATTAAGTTCTGTTATTTTTAGGTTGGCAAGTATGTTAGAAGACTTATCGTGTAATTTAACAGATTATCTAAAAACTAAACTATAACTATACAAACGAGCTAAACTTAACGAGTTATTATGAGCTTAAACTTTCTTAATTTCTTTTTGTAAATATTGCCTTTTCTCACTAATTTAAGGTCCCAGCCTTGAAGTAGATTATCTATAGGGCTATTCTCCAATTTCACGGGGATAATTATTCAGGCGGTGGCCGTAAGTGTCAAAATAAAGAAAACGTTTATATAAAGGTATACCCACAAATGCTTCTTTTACCAGCTATCTGCCGTTTGGTTTTTTACGAAATAATTTATAAAATAAATAAGTAAATAATTTATAGTTTTAGGTATTTCTCAGTATTATAGTTTTAGAAAATTTACAAAAAAAGTGTTTGTCGATTAAAAAAAGTTATTTGTAAACAATGCTTTGTTCATGTTAAAAGCGTTTTTATTGGTTCAAAGTGTTTTTATAAAAAATGACACTACTCTCAGTTAAGACGTGTTTAAAACTTTATACCCATATAACTTTATTTTGAACGGTTAGTCGTATAAAAAAATATCAAGAATACAAAAGTTTAAACATTACTTGTGAAATTTAAAACTTGGCATTCATATTGAAAAACGGCGGCTATTTAGAAACCTTTCAATGACTTAAAAACAATAGAAGGTTCAACTAGAAAGTTTGCTGTCAGATTTATGGTTTACAAGACACTAATGGCAGCCCATTTAAAAAAAGACAACCTATATTACACCAAAACCAACAGATTGAAGCTACAGAAACCTAAATACATTATTCAATGCTCTTAGTGCTCATCGACCCACAACTCTAATTATAATGCAAACAGGCTGTTGTGGTATTAAACCAAAATAGATGTTTCTGTCTTAAGATATATTTTAACAACGTCTTAAAATCTAGTGAATTATTGAAACGAAACCAAGATCATGGATTGTGCATTACTACAAGTTTCGTAATGCTGGTTTACTCAGTAAAATTCACAAGCGTTAATTTGTTTCACACGGAGGTTTTTTTTTGGTAGAAACCCAAATATACAATTTGTCAAAACTTATATTTTATAAGTTGGTTAACCACTAAACGTGTTAACTAGAACCAGGGCCAGAATACGAGAGGAAATGAACAATAGGCCTCTCTTCTAAGCCAGAGAATTGGAGCAATCTATGGCCTATCTCCGTTTATCTATATATTAAATGTTTGCAGTCATCTGTAATTCTATGATTGACTAGTCAGACCAAGCTGTGTCACGTATTTTATAACTTGTTGAAAGATGAAGTTCTAACCTGGATAATTGTAAATAAAATTCACTATATCAAAAGTGTGGATTCAGTTTCGCACCATGCGCACAAATATATAACGTATAACACTACAAAAGAAAATATTAAGCCAGTTTCTACTAATGAAATTCCAGCAGGTGCTAGTTATACCTCAAGTGCTCCAGTATGTGCAAATACCAAGTCGCATATTACCACCATTCTTCTGGAAACTGCCAAAGTACCAATTCAAGACTTTACAGGAAGTCATGTAGTTGTTCGTGATTTAGTGAAACCGGGCAACCAACTGATGGCTTATGTACTGAAGGTTGTATAAGTCGTCTATGTATTCCATTTCGAAAGAGTTATTTTCCTCTTATTGGATTGTGTCAGGTTTCTATCTGACGCAAATGGAATTGTTAATTGTTTACAGAAAACTCACCCAACATGCGACCTATTCTAAAACCCAAACCTGGATAGCATTACAATCTCGTTACCATCAGTTTGACTTACTCCGTCTATAATTAAATATTTCATGAAGCAGATAAAAATTTGCACCCATCAAGTCAGATTTGTAATGAGAGCAGATCTCTACCCGTAGGTTATTGATGGCGGATGGTAAATTAGTCCTGACTGATGCCATAAACCATTTCAAATTTGGAGTTTGGTTTAGATTGAAGAAACTAAGTGTTTCCCAGTTGAAGCACATTCGTCTGTCACCAAATATCTGTGTGCTTCAATTAAAAGATTAGTAGAAGTACAATAAAAACTTTGTGTTTTATCTAGAAGACCAGAAGAACATAAAAGCCTTAGTGGTTTTGTTTAACACCACATAAAGAAAGGCCATATATGTGTTCAGAATGTGTACAGTGTACAGGACGTGTATTAGGTTGAACCTTCTTTCCGAAAAGAACTATCGGTCTTATAAGATTCATACCAACATGCAGAATTAAGGTTCACATATTTAAAAAGGCTTTTGAATCAATATCATTACACCATCAATACTATAATAACTTTATGCATGAATATGGAACAATGGCTCACATTAGAGCAAAATCAGATTACGTAATTTCGAAATATATTATCCCGCATCTTGGTATTAGAATAATCGAAAATTTCGCATAGTTTTTGACTCTGTTGTTAAATCGTCAAATTTCGAATCTCTCAACGGTGAAATGTTTGCTGGTCCGAAGTTAGGGTCTAGGTGAATTCTTTTTTAAATTTTGTCTGAACTTGTTTCGTTCAAAACAGATATCAGCCAAATGAACGCCAGATATTTGTACATCCTAAGCATCGCCTTTATCAAGCTATATTGCAGATTTCTTCATATTTCTATCAAGCTTTCCCCACAAAAATATATATTTTAAACATTTATGCTGAGTCTCAGCTTGTTATCTTGAAAATGACCCGATCTAGAGCCACTTAACTCATCAATGGGTTTCTTGATTTTAGGAGTACCGGACCCACGAACTAATTTTAATCGGCTCCAGTTTAGAAAAATTTTCAAAATATCAACCTGAAAGTTTTTTTACAAGTTAAATATATATATTCAAACAAGTTCAAGGAGTATAAACCTTTTTCATTATTTACTTTTAAAAGCACAAGTAAATTAAAAAAGTATAATTTTAGACCTTTTTAGATTTTTCATCAACACGCTTGAGTTGATCAGCTGCAGATTAGTAATTTTTGAAAATATAGTTTTTAAAATAAGTATAGCAAAAAACAATTGTATTTGTAACTCCTGTACCAATTTTTAAATCGATATGTTTAAAAATGTCGAAAATGGAGTCGTTGAATGCAAAAGTGTTATAGTTAAAACGAGATAGGTAAAACAGAAGACCATTTTCAAGCGCCTCGTTTTTAAAAATAACACGAAAAAAATCGTTCACACTTACTAAGAATATTTATAATAGTGTACTCAACTTGTAAAACAAATTTGGTGTTGATATTACAAAAATTGACGAAACTGGAATAGATTGAAATTAGTTCGTGGGTCCGGTACTCCTAAAATCGATAATCTAAATCGACTCCTAGATCGGGTCATTTTCAAGATAACAAGCTGAGACTCATCATAAATGTTTAAAATAAATATTTTAACTCCTACGTCAATTTTCAATTCGATATATTAAAATTTGGCCAATTTAAAATGAACCAACGCTTCATATATTTGAATAAGATGTTCCCTTTTAGTAATTTCCCTTGCTGCAAAATACATACCTGCATTTTCGAATATTTTCCAGACAAACCATTGCTCGGACGAAATAAATACATATGCCCTTTTTTGTTGAGAAATACCTCTCCTACACGGTGGTATTTTTTATTTTTCTCTATCTTCATCCCAGCTCGAAATATTAAAGATAATCGAAAAAAATAATGATAATCGATTTTTGTTCGACTTTGGGAAATCGATAGACTGGTAAACTTTTTTTGATGTTAATCTACATACTTTAATGTACTTATAAAAAAAATCAGACGTATTGTAAATTACTGGAACTTTGGGTCTAAATTTACCCCTACCGACTGGTCTTTCTCAATGTTCATCAATTGTGTAATACGAAAGACTGATCTCCAATCAGCTACTACAACGTACTATTTTTTTTTTTTTTTTTTTTTTTAAAGGCGAAAAACCTGGGTGGTTATCATCGCCTTACAACGTACTAAACATGAAAAATAGCCTCATCAAGATTATCAGTAACAGCCCTAGATATAACTTACTTTAAACGACACATTTTCATTTTCGTATGTCTACTATTCTTAAGATTCAGAATTAACACACGACTGTTTAAAATTACCCGCTTGTACTATAATCGATCTGGATAGATAAGTATATCAGTACACCAAATAAGATGAAGTAGTTAGTTGTATATAGACGTAGGCAATGGACTAATGATCGCGATGTTTTATAACATTAGTTACACTTATCAAGGAATTGCAAGCAATTCGATTGAGATTTATAGTAAATATATATGAATGAAAAAGTGTACGTGTTGTTTGTGTAAAATTTATTTAATTTTTTAACACTTCCACTACGAGGATTTCTATTAAAGATGCAAGGATATGCAAAGTACATATTTTGCATGGCAAAGGATCTGGGCCATAAGTATACATCTTAGTAAATATTAACATAATTCTTTGAAAGCTTTTCCACTCACAGCATTTCGTTCCAGACATACAGAAGCTAGTGTAGTCTCATTATTAAGTTTTTGTTTCCACTAGCATATTCTGTTTTATAAATATAATCTTTAATTATGAAGTTATAAGTAGAAGGTCTTTTACTGTAAACATTTCTCCGCCTACTGTTATAATCCATCTTTAACCGTTTAGCCATCGTAAACCATAACAAATCAAAACTAATTATTACCACGTCAGTTAATAAGTGATTATCTCTGTTAATGCAAATTTTGTCTTTTTTTTAAATTTTGTAAACACTTATCAGAAAAATAAATTTAGTTATGCATCACTCTCGCGGAATTCTAAGCTAACTGGGAACTGGGTCCATCAACAGGAGAGGAAGCTTGTATAAACAATCAAGAGAACTTCATATGTCTTTATGAATAGAATTTAGTAATGAAAACCAGTGCAACCATGTGTTGACTGTTTAACAATTAATTTAGGTACTTGTACAGAATATCACAAAAATATGAATTATGAGGTTATTTGAAACTTTGTAAAAAAAAAACAGTTTAAAAGGTTTTTATTAAAAATTACTCTTTTCCCACACATAATATGTGAACAAATGTTAAAATAAAGCAATCTTTTTGTTTACAAACATTAAAATATACGTACAATATAGATCAAGTTGTTTTATTGGTTGGCCAACCTAGTACAGTAAATATTTTTTGGCTATATTCAAAAGCAAATATATAAACCATTATTTTGTATTCTTAGAAATATAACTTACATTCAAAGTTAAAAAATAAATGCAACTCCATAAAACTATTATAATATAGTCCCTTAAGTATCATAACTCAGAAAATATAGTTATATGTGTACAAAAACTTGTAATCCAAATACTATTTAACAAATTGGTCTTCTCCAAATGTTTTAAAATTTCCGTTGATGTTTATTTTGTTGGAGCGGTATTTTGAATTTTAAGATTGTTGTGCATCCAATAATGGGACCATTAGTTAACTCTCAAATATAAACACCTTACAGCCTATTGTTGTTGTGATACATGCACTCATTAAGTTTTATATATCTTGAAAATTTTGATATAAGTTTATGTTTGACATAAGATTAGAATTTGTCAACTTTTATCTATAATAATAAACTACTTGTTTCCACTATTACATTTTATCAGCTGTTAATTTGCCTGACAATTAATTAGAGATCGGATTGATATCAATATTAATCAAGTATTTAATTATTGCAACTTTAAAATACCCAAGATTTATTAAACTGGGATCTATGCTACTTTTAAGCATTACCAAAATGGCTGACAAGACAAGTTTTCTTTACCAATGAGGTCTGTTTCATGTTACTGGTGATAAGTTTTTGACAAAAAGTGTTTAAGATTGTATTGGCTTAAAAGTAGTTAACAATTTTCCCCTTTCATTGAAGTAGGAATATAAGATTATACAAATTGTAATATGTGACGTTCATTCAGTATAACACAAGTCTCTTTATTAAGTGAAAATAGCATGATATAATCTTAGCTTTTGGAACTTGTTATAAATAATGAATGATGAGACATTTAACCGGCTACAAGAGACTATTATAACATGGCACTCGAGTGACGTAATATTATATAATAGCACTTGTTATGTATAGTTTAGGATGATACCTTTAATCTGTTACACAATCATATAGCTACAGAAGAGATATAATCTTAGCTTTTGGAACTAAGCTATGAAAAAAAATATGTATATAATGTATAAAGTTAACGAATAATTGCATCATCCAAACCAGTATAGTACTATGGTTTCATCTAATACAAAATTAAATAAATATACAAAAATTTTTTAGACAAAGCAATGATTTTTGTAATAAATATATTATATATATTTTTTTAAAGCCTCAAAATATTATCATTTAATTTGGTATTCCACTCTACGGGCTTTGAAAGAATCGTTTTCGGTCCCCTATTTATCCCCAAATAGATCTTATAAAATTTAGAAAGTCATTGTTAACACTTAAGTTCTCTGTTTGGGCAGTTACTAACTATCGCTAAGCCTTCTACGTCACAACGTTTTAGGTTAGGGCTAGGAATCTAAGTTCATGTTTTCTTTTTAGTTTTTAAGCTCTAATTCTGATTTTGGATATGCAATAGTTGATAAATTATTTCGAAACATAATTTTTTTACACAAATAAATAGGAGATTTCTGATAAAATATAATAATATCAACAATACGTTTTTGGAACTATATTTTGAAAGCAGAATATTTTAAAATCTTGAAGTATTCGTGTTTAAAATATTTGTAAAGTTCTATCTCAATCGAATAAGCATTTGTTGAATTAAATCATTACATAAAAACACATTTTTCCACTAGGCTAGAATTAGTTTACAATTTTGTTTTACATTAAAATCCTTATAGGTTGTGTAAACCTATATTACAACAAAAAAATCTAATATTAGGTTTCATTAAATATGACAAAAGTATTTAAAATGGATGGGAAGTCAGCTTTTATGAAGGAGCTTTTCTAGCAGCTAAATAATTTGAGTCACGTTTAAGATTCAACTTAGAAAGGCAACTAATTTAAAATTCGAAACGCTAATAATACTACACTAGGTAGACGTAGTAATGATGCGCTTCCTTTCTTAATTCTAATACCTTAGTATAATCAATTTTCAATCTTGAAGACTACAAGTTTATAATATCGTCTTTGAAGTCTAATCTAGACTTTTATTACATCCAGTTAGGCATACACTAATCAGATTACTTCCTTTATTATAAGAAGAAAAATATAATAAGTAAGTTTAAATTGTAATCAAGAAGAATATAGTGGTTTTTGGTAGTAGCCTATGCGATATAGGCTATGTTATAGTTTTAATTTGCTAATTTAACTTTGAAAAGTTACCTTTAACAGTTATAAAAGAACTCTCTAGACGGAGACACTACTCATCATCTTACCCATATTCAACCACGATTGCAGCGTGTAATTTGTTGTAATAAGAAATTAACAAGGAACTTAGATACTTCCAATGTATTTAATAAGTTCCAATATACTTAAATATTGTTGTTTTACACAATTAGCATATGGTCTCATATCAAACTATACTATAAGAAGTTTAGATTTGTATTATTACTCTAAATAAGTACAAACGATGTAGGCCCTATTACTGTAGTGTAAATAAATGTATTTAGTGCACGAATCTAGTACTAAATCTTTCATAAGTAATTATTAGCGAATTTCCATAGGAAAAATGAGCTATTGCAGTGGCCCTTATGGTGAGACCCAGGGTCGGGAGTAGCAAATGAGCACCGATCATGGTCCCCAGAACACGTTTTGGGGTGTCATTAAAATTCATATATATATATATATATATATATATATATAT
>JAGFPH010000181.1:554242-568414 GCA_018207615.1 Philaenus spumarius | reverse complement strand
CTGACAGACAGACACCACGTTAAAAACACTTTTTTGGGTTCAGGGAGGACCAAAACAAAAAATTCCACTAAAAATATTTTTGGGTTCAGGGAGCACCAACACAGATAATTGCACTAAACAACTTTTTGTGGTTCTGGGAGCACCAAAACAGATAATTCAACTGAAAATTCAAATTCGAACATTTTTACGAAAACAATACTTTCTCCATATACTACGTATAGGGTGGAGAAAGGAAAAAATAATGTTATATACAAGAGTAAACCTATAGTACATTCTAAATAGGTTTAAAATAAGTAAACAAATGATTTTAATAAAATAACAGAAGAAACAATAATAATACATTTTCAATAATAATATAAAATAAATTAAATTATTAAAATATAAAAATATAAAATATTTATTTAACTGACAATATACTAATTTACTGAACATTTATGCAACATATATTGTTAAACAAAGGAGAGCATGGTATCTTCCTGATCAGAAGATTGAAGTTTCAATCTTTTGATAAAGAAAATATAGCTATTTAAGTCTGAGGTAATATAGTATTAAGACGGAAGGAAAAGAAAAGTTGGTTGTTCGATTTCAAGTTGACGGTACATGACGACTTAATTGGTCTTAGTGGTAAAAGTTTTCACAATATTTATGTAAACAAAACCAATGGCAAACAGCAGAGTTATGTATACACGACTCTTACGGCTGAGCTTAATGATTTGTATTAAAATTACTACTTAAAGTTGTAGATCCAACACAACTTATTTAATTAGTTCGTAAAAAAATAGTTGAATAAAAAGTAACAAACCTACAGTCTACTTTTTTTATAGAAACTGTACGGTTTCATCTTGTTACTTGGAGTTGGCGAAGTGTCAGAATATACTGTATGCGTTAGATATACAAAGACGTAAACAATACAGATGTAGTGTCTGACAGAAAGTTGGCCAGTTGCCGGTAAAACTTGTATCGTCCACTGCCTTCACGTGAATCTCATTACCGGTGTGAAGAGGGTAATCTCTATGGTATTGTAAAGGGGGGAAAACTGATTTCCGAGGAACTCTAAAATGCTATATACTTTTAAAACCTTCAAGTTAGAAATAAACAATTATATCGTAATACATATATCTTACTTATGTATAAATTATTATTTGGAACAGGTGGTAAAACCAAGGGATTGTAAATTACATTGTAAGTGGGAAGTGGAAAATAATTAGAAGATGACATGCTATTAAACTAATCACTTTGATTATTTTTTTAAACCAGAAAGCATTCATTTCCAACTGAAATTAAATTATTTTGATGACATCGTATTTCGTCTGCTGTAATAATTGGTTCATTTTTGGATGTTAATGTCCATTTATACTGATTTATTTAGTCTTGATATCTTACTTATATACATATATATATGTGTTCGCACTCTAGCGGCCGCATTTTAAGTCCGATTTGGTCCAAATTTGGTACACGAGTTGGTAGTCTATGTCGCTCGGACGAGTTCGTTAGCCAAAAAAATCCAACAACCGGAAGTACGTTTTTTGACCGGAAGTAACTATTTTTTGAGATTTTGTCTAGAAGAATGAATTGTTTTTAGAGTTTTTTCTAAAAATATAAATGTAGAATGTTATTCTACACATTTTGTTTTTGTACGCGACCTTATAGCTCGCTTGATTCCCCCAAAATCGACCAAAACGTAAAATACCATAAAAGTACCCGGTTCGAAGCCAAGTGGTGCAAACTCGCGAGGCCACTAGAGGAAATAAATTCTACTAATATATTGCATACACACAGACAGCTGTTCAACGCCTTCGTGAGTAGACTTATTTCCCAAATTGTTGGTTGAAACCCTAAAACATAGGCATGTAAACTTAATTTTGGAAATTTGCTCAACTCACATCAACGGTCCAGCTGCGTGGTCGAATTATTTTATTGTAACATTAAGTACTGCCAGATTAACCTGCGAGTATTAATTACAACGGGTAAGGCATACACTACAGATCAATTTTAATTCACCGAGAGATTGAGCGTACCACGGTTTCAGAACTTAAATAAATATATTTTTTTTTTAGAAAGAAACTGATTTGTATATTATATTTTAATTTTTATAAAACAATACTAAATAATGCACTACAATAAACGAGGTAAGAAATTGGAAGTGAATTATTCATTAGTAAAAAGGTTTTTGGGAGATATGGTGTAATTTGTCAAGGAACAATATGGTGGATAGCTGGTAAAAGGCATATGTTTCATATGCGTATGCATCGTTTCGGGCATATGTTTATAGGATTTTGTATCTTTTTTGGTCCCAAATGATCACACCCTGAATTATCTCCACGCATTACAGAATCAGTCTACAAGGATTATTTTTTATAGGTGTAACGGACCCTCGCTGCCAGTCCGGCTCACCTGCGTCCGGCTCCTCCAGCGATGGCGTTTTCCCTGGTCGGGCTGTGCCTTCTGTCCTCTTGCGGACGTACGTGCGTTGTCAGGATGGGTGGTGGTGAGAAGGTTCGTTAAAGAAGCGGTAAACTCATGATCGATTGAAACGTTTATTGAACCATAAAGTACAACGACTACTCTGTTACTCTGTTGGTTCCTATCCTAAAACTAACATTACGCCATGAGGCCAAAGCAAGATCAATCCCCCCATTTATATTGAGTCTAATCGCGGACGCGTTCACTTCCAGACTAACTGATGCATCTCCGGATGCTTTTCTCTAGCGTCCCCCTCCCTTAGTTAACTAGGAATTGTCTTCTCAGCGATGTACCTTTAGCCAGCCTATACTATGTCCGCTGATAGTGGACCCTTTAATATTTAGTATCTTTACTTATTACTTACAATTATTTACGAGTTGAGGGGTACCCGTCACATCGGAAACTTGAAATAGTAAAACCAATATTGTAATTTCTCAAGCACAGCTACTGAACCCGCATGACATGTATTTGTTGAAAGCGATATACATTAAACGTTTTATTAAATCAAGGATTTACTCGTACCATTATCTAAATTTCTACCTTTCAGTGGGGGAGGTCCCACTGAAAATTATAAATCATTAACGGTATATTATTTTGAGCTATTTAAATTTTTACTATCTCTAATTAGTTTACTTGAAACAAAATAACCATTTTTTGACCATCTGTAAACTACCCCCTCCCCCCACCCCCCTTTTTGGGCAGATTTGCAGAGTTTCACAAGAAACGCTAAGGCTTTGTTACTATAAGTAGTAGAACCATTATTGAATTGTCATTTGAAAGAGTATAATACTGACAACAAAGTTATGCATTCATTTTAAATTATTTCTTCAGATTTTATGGCTACAAATTTTTAAACTTGAAATTTTTTTGTAATTTTGTATAAAAATTTAAAATAATAAAAAATACTTTAGATAATGGAAAGCCTATGCATAACTTTGTGCCTGTATTTGTAAAGAGCAAGCATGCAAAATTTCACTGCTGTATCTCTAATACTTTTTGAGCGTTAGCATTTTTAGTAAACTATCTCTTCATTTTCTCTACTTTCGGGAATCGCGCGTTTTCTAAAAATAATTGTATTTGTTATATTTTAGGCAAAAAAATGGTCCTATTTCACCATTTTAATTTTTATTGATTACAAGTACTACTAGTATTATATTATATACCATAGAGTATAAAGAAATGTCACAGCATAAGAGTTTGTACTATAATCAGTGATTATACAAGGCTAACCACGAAGTGGTTCACCAAACATTCATGTGCATGTTCAAATTTAAAAATTTGTATCTCCAAAAATTATATATATTTTCATCAACTTGTTAAGTTTTTCTTTTAATACAGGAAGATCTAAAAAGAATTTTAGTAAAAAAAAAAAAAAAATTTTTTGTGGGGTTTTTGACCATTTTTAGTGGGACCTCAGGTTAAGATTCGATTGCATTATACTCAATGAAAAACTAGATATTTATCTAGTAAACAGTAAAACACATCCTACCAATAATCAGTCTTGCTATAACACACGATGTGTTTTCCTAACCTACTTGATGTTGTTCTACTTATAAATTAGTCTAATTTGTAGAGCTTGATTTAATCAAAGGGTTGGGTTTGTTCTGGGAAATTGAGGTTGGAGTGGTTCTCTAATGTATGCATACAGTCATGAGTCAAGACACTTGCTATTAATCGCTTAGCCTTCTCAGGCACTAGTTCTTATCATATAATATTAAATTAGCAATAATTGTTTATTTGTAAATTTTTCCAACGGTTCTAAGGATTTTTGTAAAATTTTATTATTGACGGTTTTTAAAACTAACCAAATTGTTGATAAAGTTCTTATTTTCGCATAATATGTTTTCAAAGCCGTTGTCCGACCAAGTGCCTCTAATTTAAATTGTTAAATTGAATCGCTAAGTCAAAATATATAATATCATGTGTGGAGGGAGTAAGACTTAAATTACGAAGGTTGTTCTTTTACTATTTATGCTGAATTGACCGTCCCAAACAATCTTAAAAACAATAAAATTTTAAAACAATCGTCTAACAACCTTCTATCATGAATACATTTTACCCAGTGAAACGACGGACACTTCTGAAAGGAGAAAAAGCCATGGTTTTACTTGATTTATTTGCTTTGTAATTTAATTTGAAAAGGGGGCCATAACTATGTATAGAATAACGTTGCCAATTCAATGGTGCAAATCACAATATAAATCATTTTTTAAATGCCTTCTACAGTTAAACTATGTAACTACAACTTTTGCAAATATGAAGAATACTTGTGAATAGTTTGACGTAAAATATATTTTTGTAAAACTGTTTCGAAATTATATTTAAAAAAGAAAGCATGCTTATGTTTGTCCGACTATCTGGTTCCGCAAATGTGCTACTTATATTAACGACTTATCTATAATACACTTGCTTTACAAAGATATTTGATTCCTATATTTTCACCAAACGCGTTAGAGTTTCTTTGTTTTTCTTACACTTTAGTAACACGCGAGTGTTTTCAATCTTTATTTCAAGGTTACACACACGTTAAATGTAAACTGAATATTATACTGTTATACAGTTTAGTGTGTAATAGACCATAAAATGCGGTATGTTGAAAATGGCGACGAAAACATATTTGTAGATAGAAAATAGATAAATTGACATACATAATCATTATTAGGAAGATTTAAACGAAATAACACTATAGAAGTTGAATACTTTTCACATTTTTAGATGTCTTTTTATTTTGTTTTCAAAACTTCAAGACAACGAATACTTTCTTTAATGTTTTTTTATTTGTCAAGAATATGAACCTATATTAAATATTTTCTCCAAACGCTTTTATTTTCTAACTAAATGACATAAAAAAGTAAAAAACTGGTTTAAAAAAATACTTAATATTTATATTAAAATAGATAAATTGACATAAGTTATTTATTGTATATTTAAATAATAAAATATATAAATATCACTAATAAATATTCATTGTTAGGAAGATTTAAAAGAAATAACTCTGTAGAATTTTAGGTGTCTTTTTATTTTGTTTTCAAAACTTCAAACCAACGAATACTTTCTTATGTTTTTTTTATTTGTAAAGAATGTGATATATATATATATTAAAAAATTTCTCCAAACGCTTTTATCTTCAAACTAAATAACAGTATAAAAAAGTAAAATACTGGTTTAAAAAAGTTTGCGATAAGTTCAAATTTTACTACACAAAATGTATTTGATTTGATATCCCAAATGACCTAAATTGGCTGTAGATTTTTTTTAGAAGTGGGTTTTTTCTTTTCCCAGAAACTTTAAAGTTTAAATAAAATGTTGCTTTCTGCAAATAAAACTACTCAGCGTTACTGAATAAACATAATTGTGTAAGTTTATGACAAAATTAAGTCAAAATAGTAGACTTTTAAAAGATTTTTTAAATTACTTAATTACAATTATAACTGTATAATCCTTGACCTATCTTTACAAAACAATAACGCCTCTCAATACAAGAATTTTGGTTCACTGGGATTTGTAAAAAAGTATTACATTCAAGTCTTTAGTGCGATATAATTGGGTTCAGTTTCAGTTAAAATCAAGCTTCCAAACAGATTAATTTGCTCCCCACAGAAAAGCACGGACAACCTTAATAACTTGTTTGGATTTTCTCCCTTTACAGCATGTTATGTTTTTTGAGAAATTGTCCACCATGCGTTGTGTAGCAAACCCTTATCACGATCGGAAACTGTTCACTTTGTGCACTCATCACCCAAACAACTATATTATACATCTCTGAACTTTTAAAAAGTCCTATATATTGTAACAATCACACAATTTTAGCGTTCAGAATATTAATGTAAATAAGCAGAAAGAAAAACAACTATTAAAACGATAGCTTAAAAAACAATTCTCACTGAAATAAAAAATAAAAGCAAGGTTCTCATTAAGGTTGATTTCCTGAAGGAAGATGACAAATGACAAATGTGTCGACACTGAAAGGGACAGAACTTAAAAGCAACTCCGAAGATTGAATGGTTGATTGGTTTTACTTTCTCCACCCTATACGTAGTATATGGAGAAAGTATTGTTTTCGTAAAAATGTTCGAAGTTGAATTTTCAGTTGAATTATCTGTTTTGGTGCTCCCAGAACCCCAAAAAATGGTTTAGTGCAATTATCTGTGTTGGTGCTCCCTGAAACCAAAAATATTTTTAGTGGAATTTTTTGTTTTGGTGCTCCCTGAACCCAAAAAAGTGTTTTTAGAGTGGTGTCTGTCTGTCAGTATGTATACACGACCAGATAGGACACTATTGGTCCGATTTTCATGAAATTTGGTATGTAGGTACTAAACCCTAATATCTCCAGGCGTTTTTTTCATTTTTTGAAATTTTTAATTTTTAAGGGTAATTTACCCCTAAAAACCCATAAAAAACGACAAAAATGCAAATTTCTCAAAAACGGCTCTAACGATTTTGATCAAATTTTCAGTATTTATAGTGCTTAAGATGCCAAACAAAATGACACCACCCGCTTTTATCAAAACTTCGGCGTTTTATAATTATGGGGAAATGTTTAAAAATAAACAAGTTTATGTTGTCAATCTAGCATCGCGGCGGCTTCCGCACGGGGTACCACCACGGTAGCGATCACGGCCAGTAATTCAAAGGTCGCGCGATCGAATCCCGCCTAGGACAATAATTTTTTTATACGATTGACGTAGGTAGAATATTATTTTTTTGTTTTGTTCTAAAAAGTAATAAATAAAATGATTGAAAACAATATTATTTTGACTACAGTAAGTTGGGAGAAAGTTTGTGTCAGTTAACTGATACCGTTTATTTTTGTGTGTGAATGTCAGTGTTTGTTATTGTGTTAGTAAATGTATTGGACAGTGAGAAAACTATGAATGTCTGTTTAATAAGATTTAACGAACAAAAATGATCAGGTTTTGAATGAACCTTCAGTGATGTGATAACCACCGTTCGGATAACACATGTAGTGGTTGAAAAGTAAAACCTTTCCCTAAAAATCTACAATTTCGAAGTTGGTTATGTCTTACTCTGGCTGAACCGTAAAAAATAACTCATTATAACTTTGACTATATTTGCGCAGGTTCCATTGTATTCTTTTGTATTCAGTCACTGTACGCCACGTTCCACCAACGACTCCATTAAACACTGGCTTCTAGTAAAGACATTTTCGTACCCGTAAAATAATACTAAATTTCGTAAAAGACACGAACCGGGAGAGAATTTACGAAAATTTTGCAGAAATTTCGTTTTAGGACAAAAAATGAAGACTCTACGAGTACCCAAATAAGGAAGTTGTTTCATCATGCTGGATGGCCATTTTTGAAAACTATATTTTTCTTACCTATGTCTAATGAGATATCGTTTTTGTTTATATATTTTACATGATGAATCGACTGACGCCATTATCCAGTATATTCGATGAGCTTCAAAGTAATGACAGGATACATAAAGTATATAATTGTATATAAATATTATAAACACATGAAAATTACATAACAAGTAGCTCTTATCTTTTTGACAGTGATTCGAAACAGAACCATAAATAATTGATCATTAACAACATGGCAGTAAAAAACTATAAAAGTTTTAAGGTTATGTTAATAATTTGTAAAGCTATCATATCGACTTATAATAAGTGTCAATCGATTCATCATTTTTTTAAAAGTTCTCAAAAATCGACATCCCTCTCGATCTGGTATAGAAAGAGTTTTTCAAAATTGCTATACCAAAACGTGGTAAAACAACTTTTTTATTTGGGGACACGCCGAATCCTTACCTATAGTACCAAAATGAAATTATTCATAAATTATCGTGAACGTAACCCCCCCCCCCCTTTATAATTTTCAACCCCTATTTTCCCTCCACATGAAACAAAACATACTTCTTAAACAACTTCTCCACTATATTTTTGATAAGGTAATTAGTATTATTTTGAAAATTCTGTCTGATAAAATATTTTACTTCTTAGTTCGTGAAGTGATTATTCTGATAATTTTTTCATTTGAAAAAATATAATAAGCCATTTACTAGTACTATACAATTTTTCTGTTAAACTAAATTGATTGATTACATAATAACAATAGTTTACCCTACACAAGCTGTTCGTACACCTGCATCCTTACATCTATCATCCTGTCTTAGCTTTCTTCTAAGTATAGTCACGTCAACAAAATGTAATGTCTATATGCAAACATACAATTTATAATAACAATTATATCATTATTGCACACTATTATTTAAAAATCTATAAAATTAATCCCATTCGAGTAAAGTATATACTATTAAATATTTTCTTGTTAAAAAAAGCACAATGCTGATATTAGTTTAAATTAATTTTACATTTTCACACAAAACGTTTTTCCTTTACAAATAGAAAAAAGTCTACTTCCAAAAATTCCTAAAAAAAAGTTATTTACTATAAATCCTAAGCAACAATAGTTCTTTACAAAGTTAACAGAATTAACTATTACAACGTAGTCCAGTGCCACATAGGGTTAAACAATTTAGAATTGCGGTAAGTATCTAATATTATATATCGTTAGAAATATCTGATAAACTTTTGATTCATAATTGTAATGGTCTTTATCTTCTAATGGAACAAAGTAAATCTACAGTTTTCTTTAATGTTTAATTTTAAAATATATTTTAGAAGTAACTCTCGATCTTCATTAATGTTAAACACATTTTCAAATTACCTCAATATTTTTCTTTTATGACACTGGGATTCGAAAATACACTTTCCTTAGATTAGGATCTCAGAAATAATGTCTACAAACTAGTTCGTCTGCTCGCTAAATGTAATACCACCCGAGTGATATTCTAGAGCGAACTGTTTTTACCTAAAACTTGATGTATTTAGAACGCAGGGAATGATATTTGAATTTGTACTTTTTTATATTTGTAATATTTTTTCCATTCGAAATATGGAAACTCTTAAAAGGCTTAAGCATGGACGGGATTATTTTGGAAAACATCTAGCTCAGTTAATGGGTTGCACTCATAATACAGAGTTTCGTTATATTTTGGTATATAGTGGAAAATTTAAATGGTTGTTTATAAATTCTCGTTTTCGCTTACGTTTATATCTGACTAACAGCCGTACCCGTCTTTACCCGTGGTTAGAAATATGGAACCTTTCCCAAGCTTAAAGTTCCGTCTGATATTTCGTGATTAATTACGAGGTATCTTTACAACTCTCATTATATTTTTCAGTATGCACAACAATGTAATTTATTTAAAGGTTATATTTCATCCTACTTATTAAAGTACTTATTAAGTTACTTATTTGAAGTAGTTAGCTTATACAAATGTGAGTAACTGACAATAAAGAACAAACGAATCAAAATAACAAACGTAACTTGACGTCAACGGAAACCAACTCAATTTCGCAAAAAAGAATCTAAGTAAATATTATTTTCAAATCCAGGTGACCAAAATTGTATATTCCATTGTAGGAGGGGTAAAGAAATTTCAAATGGAAGAATATGTCAAATGTTACATAATTTTTAAGCTTTTAAAATGAAATATTTTGAAATTAGATTTTATTTACTTATTGGTTTTGTTTCTCGGTGTCAGCCCTAATCGTTCTAAATATTGTTTGTATTTGTATTTATATTACTTTCACCAAACAACTTTGAAAAAAGTAAAAAAAAAGAAATTTTACCAATCTTGATTCTGTAATTTAACGTAACCTTGTTACAAGTTAAGGCTTAACTTACTTTACTTACACAAGAGAAAAGAAGAGTTATGGAAAAAATTAACATCTTTCCATTTTTGTTAGCATTTTGACTTGCACACCAACCAATATCACCAGATGTTGTTATATTCCTTTCTAGTACTACTCAATGCCCATCATAGAATTCCAATAAACTTGAAATTACGCTAAACCAAATCCAGAAACCCTCGTAGGTACAATTAAATACTACTCCATTGATGTAAATAACCGCAGGCAAAGGCTTTGAGGAGTTTTTAATCTCACTGAATAAATTAGACCTGACAATTAATCAAAGTACTGTCGCTATGTTCGCTTAATAAAGATCCTGCTAACAGTATCCTCTTGTAGGCTAACAAAAGTGTTAATTAAAGCTACTGCCTTAAATTTATCTTTTTACAAAATATTTTATGGTTAGTCTGACATATCAATAGAAATATTTGATTGATTTTGTGAATGTAATTAATTATTATGCTAGGCAATTTCGTATTTCACTATGTATTACTATGTAGATGTCTATCTATAATCCCTAAACATAATATCGTCTATGGTTTAAAAAATGTAATTGAAATATTTTCATCCGTTGATGTTTTATCATCAATATTGTAGTAAAGTTAGCAAAACTTTCCAAAGCAAAGATCAGGTTTTATCCTTACATCTAAGAAACTTACCAACCTTTGATTTAACTCCATCCTCCTAAGTTAACGCAGATATGAAATACCATCTTGTCTTTCACTGACAGTAGAACTATGAAGGTACCAAACTGTATACAACTTTGACAAAAGTTTCCCCTCGTAAAAGCTGAGAAATTCTGTGTTAAAAAAAAAAATTAAATTAATGCTTTAAATCGAAAACTCAATGTGGTAAATACAAATATATTGATTGTATATTAGTTTATTTCTTAAAACCTACGTTTTTTTGTTTACTTATTCATTTGTTTTAATGTAAATTTGCATGTTAGTTTGTTATTTATTTGTATGTATTTTTAAAGTATGTTAGTTTGTTGTGTGTTTGCAAATCTGTTTGAATATTTGTCAGTTTGTTTATCTGTAGATTAAACAAATATTTTTTATAAGTTTATTTGTTTGTTGGTACGAATGTATGTTTGTTGATGCATGTTTGTTAATTTACCTATTTGTTTGTTTGTTCTCATGTTCGCGGAGATCTCAGAAAACCAATTAATTTATAAACAAATCTAGTTAATAATTTATTTCTTCTTGAACAACACAGACTAATGAGTTTTTTTAGATAATTTAATTTGAGTGTACAAAAATCGAAATAAACATCTTTTACCCAACATCATATAATTTATACATTATTTAGTAGCAGTGCCAATGAAACATATTAATATCACTATAGCTGACCTGCTTTTAAAATAACTATATAGGCCAGCACTTTCAAAAATGGCTACTATTGTAGTTCCAGCTTAACTTAAACTGAATTGAACGTTCGACCATAACACGGTATACAAATAATCATAATTTAATTAACTGCATTCAACCGTTTGTTGAGATAACATAGATTTGAATTTTCTTAGTTAATTAAATTCTAGGAATAATGTTAGGTCGATTATATATTTAAAATTGAATTAGTTTAGGACATTAGGACATGGATGGTTAAACTATCGAAACACCTACAAATAATTTTTGTTATAAATGCATTTCTTAAAATATTTTTCAATTTATTATTTTAATTATGTTCAGGTGTTTATTGTGCACAATATTAAATTATTCCTGTTTATGTTAACTCATTTCATTCACAATTGTGCGAGAGAAGCTTACAAGGAAATTAGCATCTCGCTTTGAAATAATCTTTATCTGTGTTATTTTGTGTAGGTATAGGTAGGTGTAGGTATCCTTGTTAAGTGGAACTACTTCCTGGAAGAACGCAGGTAAGAGCTAGTAAGTGTTCTAAATATGCCATCGTAATTTTATACCCAAATAACTTGGCTGACGATTCTTCTCTCCTATTTGTACTAGTGCGGCGTATTTTCAACAGACTTACTGGGCAAATAAAGGAAAGCCCCGGGAATTCATTGTATTACTCTTGAGCGTTAAAATGAAAGCTTTGAACTGAATTAGCTTAGGATCTTTCCTTTTTGTGTTATTGGATTTTAGATGGTATCTCTGAGTTTTGCATTAAACTATATTGATATAATATTAGCTTTAAGAATATTTAAATAATGATATATCTTGTGTAGCAATACTCTGTATTTTCTTTTAACGCCTTCAATCGATGGTATTCTATTATTTATACGCACGTGTTTAGGACTTTTATTCATCAAACGCATTTTCAGGTGTTAAAACTACTAAAAATGCATTTGTAATCGTAATAATTTCTTTAACTGTTTCCAAGTTTTCGTCGGTTGTTAATGTGCTTGGGCGTCCAGGACGCTCGTGACCTTCAACGTCTTCACGCATTCTTAGAAACGCTTATACAACTCATAAACCCTTGTTTTTTTCTCATAGCAGACACAAAAAACCCAATATGTAACATTCCTATAACATTGTTACACTTATTCCATCCTTTTAGCAAAATTTAATGCAAATTCAATGAACAATTTTTAAAGAAATATATAGTAACAGATGGTACCAAAACACAAGTATCCTTTTAATAACAGACGAAACATCCGATATGGCTGACAATGAACATATACTTTTCAAAATTGTTCAACAATGCTATAAAGAAAAAATTCAATTCGGATTAATACAGCTCGCAATATTACAAAATTCTCTTTTGATTTTTGAACACATCTAGTACATCTATTATTATGCATACAGACATAGGCGGAGACAGTAGCAGATTTTATCAACTATTGATTAATTAATTGTTCAACTTTAAGTTTGACGAGTGAGAGGGACGATTTAATAATGATAACAATAACACTAAGTCTCACACATAAGTTTATTAATCAAACTTGATTCAAGCCGTTATCCTCAGTGACACTTGAGCTACAATTTTATTAACGAATTATAACTTATAACCAATAACTTTGAATAAGTTTTAATTTGTTAGTTTTAGGTCATGTTTCACTGAGGATGACGACTTGGTCCTTGAAACTCCTTTGATTGTTAAACGAGCGTGTATGAGAATTCGTGTTATTGTTAATATTGTAAGAAAACAGTAATTTACTTATATTAACCGTTATATGTTATACATATTTACTTTCACGGATTTTTTAAATGTTTTTATTTCTTGTTTTCTTTTAGTGTTTAGATTTTTTTTTATATTTTAATCAACTTAAACTTAATTTGCAAGAAACGTTCTTACTTTTTCAATGACTGTTTAGCTCCATTTTGAAAAATAATGACGAATAACCCTTGTTACCCGAATAGGTCACGCAACACATCAAAATCTTACTGGTAGTTTTTGAGTTATAGTAATAAACAAACGTGCACACGATATAATGTAGTATAGATACAACGGAATGAAAATTGCAGTGCTTACAAACATATATACCGGGTGTCCCACGAAGAGGTCCCTATTTTTGAATTGATATGACAGACGTATAGAGTGCGCTACAGACTTGAAATTCTACAGTCGTGACTAACACATATGCAAAAGAAATACCCCTGAGTATCAGTTAATTCTAACTGATCCAAACAAAATGGCGGAAAATCAAAAAAGCAACAAAATCAGCAATCGTATTTTAAGGGTAAACCTACTTTTATTTAGAATAGGAACAGCTACAGCTGTTTATACTATTTTAAATCTATCAGCTGACTGCGTGTATCCACAACAATGAACATATTTGGTAATAAACATTGGCATTTGTTATTAAGTTGCATTGTAAAGTGTCTTATGTACCATGCCGTTTTCAACTGAGCAAAAAGTGAAATGTTGTTCCTGGGCTATTGCCTTTGAAAATGGTTATGAAGCAATAAGGTGTTTTAGGGAAAGGTACCCAGGTGTAGTTCCACCGTCAAGGAAATCTATTCTTAAGTGGAAGGCTATCCTACTAGAAACGGGGTCAATACAAAAAAAAAAAAAAAAAAAAA
>JAGFPH010000181.1:536013-554142 GCA_018207615.1 Philaenus spumarius | reverse complement strand
AAAAAAAAAAAAAAAAAAAAAAAAAAACCATAGATCCTCCAACATAAAAAATGAAGAAATCGTATGTGCTGCTTTCATGGAATCTCCAAATACGCCTAATTCAGTAAGAAAGGTGGAATCTGCTACAGGGATACCGAAGTCATCTGTCCAAAGGTATGCCAAAAAGAACAAAATCAAACATTATTAAACTCATTTAGTTCACGTACTGCTTGAAGATGATCCTGACAGACGATTGGAATTTTGTTCGAAAATAATTGAAAAGACTGACGTAAATAGCAAATGGCATGAAGTAATCGTGTTTTCAGATGAAGCGACATTTTATCGAACAGGAACTGTAAACAGGCATAATGTCATTACTATAACACACAAAATCCACATATCTTACAAGAAGAGAAATTAAAATCAACTTGTATAACTGTTTGGGCTGCTGTTACCAAGGATGGTGTTTTGTCATATGGAGACAGGTATGCATCAGTTTTAAGCAATCACATAGTTCCTCATCTTTCTCAGCCTGAGATGAATGACGTTTTTTTCCAACAGGATGGAGCTCCTCCGCATTATGCTAATGTGGCCAAAGCAGTTATGGACCAAAATCTTCCTAACCGTTGGATAGGTCGTGGCAGCAGCTTCATGGACTGGCCCCCAAGGTCTCCAGACTTGACTGTTTGTGAATTTTTTCTGTGGGGCTTTTTGAAGGAGAAGGTTTATTGTCATAACATTGCGACAGAGATGAACTAATGAGGTTGATCGAAGAGGAACTGTTGTTGAGTTCAGCAAAGCGTATGACTGTTTTCTATTTCGTTGTCATCAGTGCATTGCGATCGATGGACATCAGTTTGAATAAGGTTTATGGATCAAATAGATTTAATTTATTTATGAGGTACTTATATCTTTAATTCCCTAACGTTGTTTAGTGCTTAGTAACATCGTTTAAATTCAATAATTATGTTGTAACACTTGAGTAAATAAAACTATTTTAACGAAAAGGTACTATTTCTTTGATATCCTGCCATTTTGTCCTAATGTGTCAGAATTAACTGATACTCAGGTGTATTTCTTTTAAATATGTGTATGTTAGGACTCTTGAGTTTCAGGTTTGTAGAGTGTTCGGTGCATCTAATATATTAATTCAAAAATAGGGACCTCTTCGTGGGACACCCGGTATATGTTTTATTGTTACAATTTTGTATTTTGTGCTTTTCTAACTTTTCAAAACGTTTGTGGATCTACTTGTAACGTGCATGTCATTTAGATAAAAACCTTTATAAAAGGTTTTTATTTCATAAAAAACTTTGTAAGAGCGAATGAGCTTCTCCTTTTCAAAACTCCCTTCTTCAACTGATACGCTTTTAATTTTGACAGTCGGATGTGGATGTGCGACAACTCAAGAGCTTGCTTTATACAACTGAAGTGTTATTTAAATAAAGGCAGTGTGTTCTCTGTCACGCATCAAAATACAATGTCTGGGATGCCTCTTATCGCAATGCCATCATTTTTGAGGGAAAGAGAAGAATCCAGATTTTTGTATTGAGAAAACTAAATCAGTTTAAAACCTCTTTGGTACAGCATGTTGGTATAACATGTATTATATTTATAATACATTTTTAAACGTTTAATATAAATAAAATACATATACATGCTGATTGCTATAATTGAATTAATATGTATTTTTATCTGTATTTTGTTTTATAAAATACAAATATTTGTAAATTTGTTTACAACATATATGTACAAAAAATATAGAAAATACCTAAACAAATAAATTATAAACCGAGACAGGTGTAAATTTAGAAGGTGAAATTAGAATTTGAACAGGGGTGTTTATTAAAATATAGGAGTATTAAATAACCGGCTTTAAAGCCCCACGACAACATTGGGCAAACGATCCAGCGGATAACTGCCAACCCACACCAACCTCACACGAGTAACCAGCTTTGACAAACAATATAAACTCTTGTAAAAGCGAGTGTACGTACGTGAGTAACAAAAGAGTATAGCGCATGCGCAAAATTGTATTGTTTAGTAAAGATTTACTTCCTTTCTTATGTATCCTTGGCACGTGACTTCCTTTTTTAATGCCACGTTTAGGAGATTTACTCCATCGTCAAAACAGTTATCACTCTGCTTATTATGCTTTCGTCAAACATTAAAAAAAAACACACCAACCCAAACAAAGAGACTTATTAACTTTAAGCGTGGTATGCATTCCGTAAGATGGTCCAAGGACAAATAAATATTGCCTTCTTGTGTTATGTAATCACGCGGTGACGTTTACTAGAAATTCCGTCATCTTGTATATTGACAGGTGTGTCATAGAGAGTGTTTGAGGAGAAATGAAATGGTCGTTCATGACTTGGTTTTCGTTTCCCTTGAAGGCTGTTTCTATTTCATACTCTTCAACAGCATTCTTAACTTTGCCTTTTTTTGCATACATTTAATGGCATCAGTTTGGTATTAAAATGTGTATATATATGGTATTTGTCGATTAGGTGGCGTGCATAAATAGATTTATTTCCATCTATGTTCCTTGAATTTTTTGTAGAAAGCTCTTCACGCTTAGTCTGTGTAGAATGAATAAAATTCATTGCAGATTAACTTATTAACTCCAGTTTTATATTTCGGATCCTGTCTGTTTTTTTGCTAAGAAGTTTTGAAAGTTATTCCTGGTTCAGAATGCTAAGATGAAGTTTAATTTGTCGACATTATAAAAATTATATTCGGTAGTACCATATTCACAAGCTATGCATGTAGTTTCCCCTCCAGATTTTCAAGATTTAACGCTTTGATTTATTAAGGAATTTATCATTGTAAAGATTTAGCCTAAGCGGTAAACCTTTAACATAAATTTTGGATGTTATAGATCTAAAGGAACTGGTAATTGTATTCGGAGATTCAAGACAAGTAAGAGTGTCAATATTGCAGAAATAGGTTTGAGGAAAAGATTAAAGACATTCTACGAGGAATAATGAGTTGTATTGTTATTTGAACCACAAACAGACAATTGTAGTTAATTTTGGATACTTAGACTCATTAGCTTAAATACAGATTATTTAGAAAAACATTACATTTAACTCTGTTATATAATATCTTAATTTTACAAGTTTATACCTTTAAATAAAACAGTTTATAAATGATTTTAGAATGCTTATACTCTTTAATGATCAGAAAGTTAGTTAAATGTATTGTATATAAAAAGCGCGCCAGTTCACAACAATGAATGTCAAATAATCACTTAAATTATGATTTCTTCAATAAAATATAGTAGATTACTGACTGACAATAGTGATGTATCTTAAATACATATTAAAATCTATTTCGAAGTCGAATTAACTAAAAGATTCAAAATAACTGTGCGAGGTTCAGTCTCTACACAAAGATGCTTCCCAGAGAACTCTGCTGGAGAACTACTTCAGAACTAACTATCTCTGGGTGTGTTCGCGGTTTTAAAGGATTATCATATCACGTGGAAGCTATCTGTCCCTTTCCTTATTTGGAATTACTTTAATTTACTGTATTCTGATTGGTTCATTAAATGTGACATGTCGTTGCTAGGTGGGGTATTTCCTTGGCCTCATTAAGGTCAAATCAAAGATGAATTTGCAAATATGTTACTTTCGCATTTTAGAAAGCTATATTACGTTGCGAATATTTATTATAAAGTTTTTGGGTCATGCAAGCGGTTCCTTGCCAAATAGATTCATTAGTATTCAAACTGATTAATTGGGATTTTGCCCGTCACTACATCATACAATCTTTATAGTCATTTGCTGTTGCAAGATATTTAATTGTATTTAGTTTTTCCAAGAAGTCTTCCTGTTAGAGCGGTATTGTGATAAGCCTGTGCAACATGATATTATAAGCGGCTGCTTTTTGATACATGGTATGGTGCGATGTAGAAAATTAGAAATTTTCCCCTGTCAAATTGTATATTATTTTTATTTTTAACCTTTTTGCTCAAAACCCTAAATTAGAGTGGCAACAAACTTTAACTTAAAGGCTTCCAAAAGCCAATTCACCAAAAGTCATTTGAGGTTACCAATTCACAAAATATTTAACCAAGTTTTTTGACAATGCAAAAAGAATTACGAAAATTCAAAACCCGGTTTTGGGTTAGCCAGTATAGTACTATAACTCACAGTATTTAAATGATATTATGGCTGTATTTGACTTCACACAAAAATTAAAGAGGAGGCCTAAATAGTTTTGTTTAGCAAAAAGTTATTTATACATATTTTTCACCAATCCAAGTATAGGTTGAAATTGTACTGAAACATTTATACTATGTATTTGGAAATGTATATAACTTGAATAATGTAAAGTAAAACTTACCAGAAAACATATCTGTTAATACTGTCGTACGGATTTAAATTTCTATCTAGATGATAATTATTTCCTCCTATCTCAACTATCCGTGTTCCAGCATACTGACTAAAATACCTAATTCAACGTGACAATTTCGTACCACGTAGTTATCAATTATTTGCTGTCAATAAGCAAATAGTGGTACAAAAGCCATTATACAACTTGAGTGGAACTAATTGAACTTCTGTATAAATACTGCACATTGTCAAGTATTAGGCATAAGTATTAGCAAGTATCATCAGCCAAGATGTTCTCCAAGACATTCATCATGATTGCAGTATCCGGTAAGATGGGGTTTCAAAGTGTGAGACTTGGGTTAGGAATAAGGTAATGGACTTTAGAGTGAGTTAAAAATTAGCCAAAATGTTGTTGAAGATACATCTCAGGTTTCGTAGATGTTTAAGGAAAATACCTGTGTTAAAAATTGTGGGAAAGCTAAACGTTACATTTTTAAAACATACAAAATTGTTTCGCATGTGTTGTTACTTAGGGTTGCAGCAATGGTGTGTAAGCAGTATTTCGTGTAACGGACAACTTAAGGTAAGAAAAAGTTTTTAAAATATTTATGATGATTGTAGCAACAGTTTTGAGTAGCCATAATTATAATTATGTTTTCTTTAATATTTCTAAAATTCATTCATTTCACCATGACTGTAGTATTTATGAATGCAAGGTAAACTGTAGAACATTTATTCTGTTTTAAATAAATACTTTCTTCCTGTTTGACTAATGAAGGCGGAAATTATTGTTCTTATATCAGCGTTAGAGGCGTCAACCGTACCGTAATACGGGTACACTATTTAAAGGATGCATAGATAATACATTTTTACGACGGAATCACAGTTACAAATGCTTTTCTCTAATTCAAGTGCAATTTAAAAAATATCTTGTTGAGATTTAATTCAAATTGCTACAAGTCTGAAAGAGATGGGCAGATTTTAATGAAACGTCTCACAAATGATAAAACTCTAAATGACTCAAATATAAAATTTATATTTTCTAAATTCAATCTTTAAAGGAGTGGAAATGGGGAGTACTTCGATCTTTTAAGATCGATTAAATATGATTTGTGTAATAGTTTACAAGTATCGAAATCCTTAAGAAGGAATTCTGAATTAGGTTTCATTTCATTGAATTTCATTTTATTACAGCCAAGATACATATACATGTATAGGTTACGTAAAATATAAACTAAAATTTGTATATACTACAATAATTGATAAAAATTAATATGTTAATTTAAATAGAATAATTCATATAAAAATTACAACATACAGTATAACAATACTATACAATCACATTTTGAACAATTAAAAACATATAAAAAATTATTTAAAACACGATTTACACAAAGGTAAGCAATACTAACTATTTAAGGGGGGGGGGGGGGGGGGGGAAAAAAAATAAATAAATAAAATGTGTAATGTAAATTATAGATATTCTACAACAATTGATAAAAATATAATATTCATTATTTCAATAGAATAATTCATATAAATACTACAACACACACAACACATATAACAAATTTATACCAATCACACTTTGTACAATTAAAAGAATATAACAAATAATTTAAAACAATCATAAACTACAATTAATGTTCAATTTAAAATTGGAAAACACAACCATGATTTCAAGGCCGGCTACAGTACACAGAACTCCTCCATAGATTAGGAGAATCTAGGCAAAAGTAGCTGTCTAAGGCTGTTTTTAAGAGGTAAAATATCCTGCGAATGTTTAAGGCTCTGTGCTAGCTTATTTATCAGTCTAGCACCAGCTTGGGAAGAAAGTTTGCTGGGTAGATTTAGTCTGTGCTGTCTAGCACGATGATTATTAGCTTGTGTGGTACTATAACTGTGTATATCTTTATTTTGATCACACTTAAATTTTAAGTAGAGTATCACCTCAAGTATATATATACTCGGAAGTGTAAGAATCCAAAGATCTTTATAAGGTGTATACAAACGTAAGTGTTTTTATTTTGTATTGAGTTAATTTAACCTCAATAACTGTCTAATAAGACATTAATTCTCACCAACCGAAACACTGCCTACTTTCAATAATTATGTGAGAAGAACGGAGGACGCAACAACGTCTCAAATAGCACCACAACAATAAGAATTTGTGAATCGACAAAAATGAAATCATAGAAGGAAACAACAACAAAGTATTATACAGGGTGGCTGGTGTTTAACACCCAAGTTATAGAACTATTAAATGTTAGTACAACTATTTATACACTGGCAAACGCACAGTTTCTGTGATGATCGTACCAATATGTATTTACAAATTAATCGGTTGGAAATCATACCAACCACAGTAACTAGAGTCATTAGTTTTGCAATTCGTTTAGAATTAACACTTAAACTATTACTTAAAGACCATAACGCATCCATAGGCCTTTTGGCAGGACGCCGGAAGTAAGGCAAACAGTGCTTGACTCACTTTAAATTTGGCATTATATGACACGTTGTCTGTTCATTGGCTTTCGATTATTTTGCAACACTGTACTACACCATTCAAGTACAAACCCACACATATGTAGAATTTGTCGCAGCACACACATTTATTGAGAATATAAATGTAGGCCTATTGACTTACGGTGTACGTCGTAATACACTGAAGGGCAAAAATGACAAACACAAATATAAAATAAATCAGTCTGTTGTTTTGTGTTAAATCAATCACTTAGACTGAGTATGGTTACAATCAAACGCTTTTAATACTAAGAAAAAGAAATCAAGTAAAAAAAAATCGAAAATATTAGTAATAGAACAGTCGGTATAGGTTAAAACTACCAGTAATTTGCAATATGGCTGATTTTTTTTTAAAAGTACCTTAAAGTATGTACATTAACATAAAAATAGTCAGTCTATCGATTTCTCAAAGTCGAAAAAAAATCGATTATCATTTGTTTTTTCGATTATCCTTAATATTTCGAGCTATGATGAAGATAGAGAAAAATAAAAAAATACCACCGTGTAGAGGAGGTATTTTTCAATAAAAAAGGTCATGTGTATTTATTTCATCCGAGCAATGGTTTGTCTGGAAAAAATTCGATAATGCAGGTATGTATTTTGCAGCAGGGGAAATCACTAAAAGGGGATATCTTATTCATATATGAAGCGTTGGGTCATTCTAAATTGGCCGAATTTTAATATATCGAATTGAAACTTGACATAGGAGTTAAAATATATATTTTAAACATTTATGCTGAGTCTCAGCTTGTTATCTTGAAAATGACCCGATCTAGAGCCACTTGACTCATCAATGGGTTTCTCGATTTTAATAGTACCGGACCCACGAACTAATTTTAATCGGCTCCAGTTTAGAGAATTTTCAAAATATCAACCTGAAAGTTTTTTTACAAGTTAAATATATATATGCAAACAAGTTCAAGGAGTATAAACCTTTTTCATTATTTACTTTTAAAAGCACAAGTAAATTAAAAAAGTATAATTTTAGACCTTTTTAGATTTTTCATCAAAACGCTTGAGTTGATCACCTGCAGATTAGTCATTTTTAAAAATATAGTTTTTAAAATAAGTATAGCAAAAAACAATTGTATTTGTAACTTCTTTACCAATTTTTAAATCGTTATGTTCAAAAATGTCGAAAATGGAGTCGTTGAATCCAAAAGTGTTATAGTTAAAACGAGATAGGTAAAACAGAAGACTATTTTCAAGCGCCTCGTTTTTAAAAATAACAAGAAAAAATCGTTCATACTAACTAAGAATATTTAGTATAATCGATTTTTTTTCGACTTTGGGAAATCGATAGACTGGTAAACTTTTTTTTATGTTAATCTACATACTTGAATGTACTTATAAAAAAAATCAGCCGTATTGTAAATTACTGGAACTTTTGATCTAAAATTAACTCTACCGACTGGCCTATAATATTCATTGGATAAATTACCGCTAACAATCAAAAAGAACCACAAACAAATGACTTAAAACCAGAAATGCTATACCAAGTACATGTCTTCCCTACAGAACACATGCTCTCCCTGTTTGAACATTATAACTCACAATATAAAACAAATATTTTAAGAAAACTTACTTTTTATACAAACTGTGACATTTTAAGAAAACAGATAATTTATATCTCAGAAAACTGTTTAGTTGAGACTTTGTTTTATGGTAAAATGTAAGTTCTATATTGAACAATAAACCAAAAAGCCTTGGAATCTAATATTATTACGTTTAGGTCCAAGATAACCTTATGATTATTATATTGTTATTAGCGGCCTTGTAGCCGAGGGGTTGGAGTAAATGACAAGAAAGCGCAAGATATAGACGATGGTTGTTTGTCTAGTTAGAAACGAATTGATTTCAAGTGATTAAGTTCCGTGCGTAGTTTCAGCGTTTAAAAAGGTGTGCCTAATTTAAAAACTAAATCAATGATATAATATTATTTACGGTTTTAATGGAAGATTAGCTTCATGTTTTATTTTCTTAAAATGTTGTAGTTCTTGCACGAAAACGTTTTTTTCTATGTCTTATATCTTATCTTATTAGTAAGAAATATATAAAATGTCATTTTAACAGCTGATGAGTTATGTTTTCTTGCAGTGCTTTTATTCGCCGCTGTAAACGCTGCAGTTTAACAAACATGGATAGAGTAAGTTATAATTTTACTATGTGACGTATTGATAAAATTTCTTCATTCAGTGTTAATCGTAAAATATGTGCACTCCCATAGGCCTTGGCTTGCGTTATAGTTAATGTATCTTAGATAAGACAGCTGGTTCTGACAACGGTATGCGCAGGCGTACCACAAGTTATTTACTGTCTTGAAAACATTAATATGTTTTATTTGGAAAAAGTTCGTGTTTTATATATGGAAAATAAACGTAATAAGTTGAAAGAATAAAATTATTTGTGTATGTTGCCGTTAATGCTGGAAAAAGAATTAAAGAAAAGACGTGTTGAACTTCGTTCCTGACATAGTACCACGATCGCACACATTTACTTTTTTTTATTAATTAATACTTAATTAGAATGATTAAATTTCTTGTGTATATAATCTTTTTATTTAAAAGCTACGAACGTTTTTAAACAATTTTTAACTTTTGTTTGAAATTCCACAGCTTGTCTCAGTTGACGACACTGCCTGCGACATCTGTACTACAGTAATTTCAACCGCACAGGGATTGATCAAACATGGAAAGGTGAGTGGAGAGGAACAATGGTTGGGGTTAATTTATATACCCCATTAACACAATGCATAATTTTGAAATACACGAGACACAAAATGTACAAAGTGATTGTTTGAAAACTACCACCTCTTGTTTTTAAAAAGAGGAAAAGATTCATGCAATATCAATCCGAAAAGTAGTTATTAGCAAATTTCCATATGAGTTATGGTAATTTGCTGTGAATTTTATGGCATGGTTGGGAGTTGTAAATGAGCACCGATCATGATTCTCAGAACACGTTTTCGTATTAATCTAGGTGTTCTCACTTTAACGATCGCATTTTTCTACCTATTTGGTCCAAATTTGGTACAAAAGTTAATTGTTTAATTCGCTCGAACGCAATCCAACAGCTTGAAATACCTTTTAAACAGGTATTGAAAATGTTTGACATTTTTTGCACTAGAATTTATATTTTTTGCGGATTTACCTAAACAAATTTAAATTTGAGATTATTCTGAGCGTTTTGTTTTTTTTTACACGATCGTGGATCCCCGAAAATCGACGAAATCGTAAAATACCAAAAGTACCTGTTTGAAATCCATGTAGGAGATTTTAAAGTAAGGGGCAGCTTTTGATTTGACCTCGCGAAGCGAAGCAGTCACAACCCGAAGTCGCAAGGTCGGCTTACAAACTCGCAAAGCGTATTTTCTCACTGTAAGCGGAACGAAGCAGCGCGTAAACCGCGTCTGGAAGCTGAGGTGCACAAAATTCGACTAATATGTGTCGTACACGCAGGCTATTTAGCGCCTTCGTCAGTAGAAACATAATATAAACTAAATGTTTTAAATTCGTTCAAATCACGCCAATCAGTAGCGTATCCAGGATTTAAGTTTGGGGGGGGGGGGGGGGGGGGGGGGGGGGGCAGTCAGATAAGGTGGAGTGTGGGGGTGCAGTAGTGGCTGTAGTGCCAACCTAATATTCATGACTTGACTGACAACGTACAGTGGAGTGTATTGAGTGTATATAGAATTGCCATAATATGGTAGTGTGGGAGAAAGAGGAGCTCTGTCCGAGCGGGCTACGGGGGAATTTAGAAAATTAAGAACCTATTAGGCTACCTATTTAAATTATTTTTTAACATACAAAATTCAAATATAGAATCAAATAATTTGCTACTGTTATGCCTTGATTTCCAAAATTTAGGAGGATTTAAAAATAAATATATTTAAGGTTTGTTATAGAAAACTTGAAGGAAATGATTTTATTATTTGTTGTTATATTTAAATTGCAAATCACACAAAACACGTGTTTTAGTAATAACATATAAATGTAAAACCAAAACAAAATGTAAACTGAAAATTATAAATTGTCAAAAGCAGTATCATAAGTTAATTTTTGCTTTTTATAAAATTAGGACCAATAGTCTCACCAGAAAAAATTCACTTTCAGTTTACTTTGAACTCAGATTTTGTTGCAAGCCTACAACATCAAACTGCACATTGATTAATTAAATTAGTAGATAACGGGGTAACGTAAAAGTGATATTTCAAAGATTTTTTACAATTCAGACAAATGTTTCTTTAATTTTTATGTAACACATTATAAAACGTAGTTATTTAAATTATTATGCTGGTACAGGAGAATATTTAATTTTAAATAAACCTCATTATTAACAATTATTATAGGCAAAATATGACTTGAATTCTAATTTAAATCAGCTGTTTTAGAAATCCATTGATCAACACAGAAAATCTTTCACTAAAGTATATTAAATTGCCAAATTAGCTATTTTAATTAATTAATCGTACACTTTTGCTTTTTAATTATTTGAATATTTCAATACAAGGCTTTGCGAATCATATAACAAAAGTACATTAAGTATATCGATGTACAAGTTACGATGTATAACAGTTTTGTTAATTATCAGCTTCTGTATAATAAGGCTGCAAAACAGCTGATCTTGATTCGGTTCCGTTGGCCCTTGGCGCCGTAAATTTTCGTACATTTTCAGCGATTGACAACTGCGAATATAGGCGAAAGCTAACAAAGTTTTCTGCCCAAAAAAAGCACAGAGTAACAAATAATAGACGTTAAGAGTGTACTGGCAGAGAGGGTTTAGCTTTGGCAATAGTTCCATGACAATAAACTTGCAAACATAAATACTATCGTTCCTAAATACGATTTCAACGGAAAATCTGCGTCATATAACTTTTTTTTGGAAAAATGTGAAAAAGAGGAGATTTTATTGATTTGCGGGAATTCCTCTCAGCTAAATTTTTACTCTCAAAATCAGTTGATATGGCAACACTAAAGTGTACAGTATTGTTAGTTTAAATATTTTGTTAGTAAATTTGTAGCCTAGTTCTTTATGTTAGTAGCTTTGGCTTTCTGAAGTTTTGGGGGGGGCCCGGCCCCTCTGGGCCCCGTACCTGGATACGCCACTGGTGGTGATCGAATTATTTACCTTTTCGGGGAATCTATTTACAAAATTACAAAACTACTCTTCCGCCCTGCCCATCTCAAAAATGTTTGATGTATTTATGTGGCTTGAGATATCTCAAAATTAAATCCTTAAAAAAATCATAAACGTCTACATTTGGAAAATACAAATATTTCCACGCGTTTGTTCGCCAGAATCAAATAAGTTATTTTCTAGAATTTTATAAAAATGTTACCGCACTATTAAAAATTTACGTTATTTTACTAAACTAGCTTAATTGAAGTTTTCTTGTAAAATTTGACCTCAAAAATAAATTGACCTTAATAAATAATTCTTGGTAGTACACGGAATAATGTTCATGATATTTTTTTAGTCACGTAAATTGGGACTAAATAAAATAGATCCTTAAATATCGAAAACAAATTAAATTCACAGAACATTGTAGACTTAACTAAATATTTCTTTGTTCCAGTTTTACTTCCTGAAAACGATAAACAAGGTTAAAATTTTTAAGGTATCGAACAAAAGCGATTGCCTATATTCATTTACTACATAAATTCATTGTTTTTAAATGCATTTATTTAAAGCTATGTGATATGTGTTTGTTTATACATTGTTGGGATGGGGTTATCGGAAGTGGAAAGTTTTGTTATTTTATAGTTAGTTTCTGTAATGTTTCCCTAAAGGCGAACATCGGCCTCAACATCAGAATTTGCATAACTCTTGCCATCTATTTCATAACAGAAGTTTTTATTATTATTATTTATTCGGACACTTGCCTTCATTTGTGTGTTGAAAAATCAATACACGATGTTTCGAGAAAATAAATCAAATCCCGTTATTAAGTGACTAATGACTAAGGGAACATAAACCTAGAGATAAACCTACATTTTAATAATAAATTACATCTCACTAATTTTGTCTCGACATTTTTATATGACTTCCAAAGTTTTTCTGTAAACGGCAGATTTTATATACAGGATTATTTTTTGAAAAATAAACACTTCTAATATTCTCTCTTTAAAGTAATCATTAATTTATTAATGATGGAAGTTCAATTTTATTACCTAGAGATCTAGGTCCATATAAAGAAAACAAGTAAAGATAAAATATACCACTAACCTTAACCATCTTCATAGTAAATGTCAGAGCTGAAACAAGATGTTTTTCAGATTCGGGTCTGTAAACACGTGGTTCACCTTTAGGTGTGTGTTTGTATTATTATGTTTTTTGACTTCTCAGTTTAAGCTCTGAGATGTACTATGCAGATGATTAAGGTTAGTGGTAGTTTTAGCTGTACTTGTTTTCTTTACATATGTCTAGATCTCTAGGTAATATAATTGAACTTCCATCATTAATAAATGATAATTTTAAAGAGAATATATTAGAAGTGTTTAGTTTTCAAAAATAACCCTGTATATAAAATCTACAGTTTACAGGAGCACTTTGGAAGTCACATAAAAATGTCGACATAAAATTATTGGGATGTAATTTATTATTAAAATGTAAACAAATTCGTTTTGTTCATATGCTAATGTTTTCTTTCTACATTTTAAAAGTGCTCTTTCCATAACAAATGTAACTAACGTCCGTAATTTTATGCTGTTTATATAAAACTTATAAATATTTCAGGCTTTTGTGGAGCAATGGCTTGAAGATGAATGCAAGAGTTACCTTCCATCATTTGCCTGCGACGCCGGTAAGACATATTTCAACCTGATAGTCGACTGGCTGATGACTCATAAATCACCTAAAGAGATTTGCCAAAACATGTATCTATGTTAACCAGATAGTTGTACTTTGAACTGTTGCAATACAAATTTGTAACGTCTTAAAGTGTATTTATTGTAAAGATACTTAACCTTTTAATAACAATCAGGGGGTTTGTTAAAAGACGGCACCCTTAGACAATTCTAAATAAAACTGAAGGCTTTTGTTGTCATCCGATGTATATATAAAACAGATTCAAATTTGTATTCTCTAGCTTTATAAATAACGTTAAATTACATCCTACAAAGATAATTGTAACGAAATAAAATAGTACTTACTTTTAAAACGTTTGATAAAATTGAAACAGAAATCCGAAATAAAAGAATAAATACAGTAGAAAGTAGTTTAGACTTTCGCGTGTAAGAGAAAATTAATAGGTTCCAGAAACCGTTGATTTTATGCATTGCTCTCTTTGTATTTGTTTATGATTTTATTATTTTAGAATTAGGAAATAGTTACGTGGAATTTAACTGAAAAATCTGTGTTAATTGAAATTAAATTAATTTTATTCTTCCTTTACACACATTGTACAATAAAATAGATGTACAAATATACATAAATATAAGACATTTTAAATAAAGTAGTAACTAAAAATACAAAGGGAAGAATGAGGTATCCTCTATAGGAATCCTGTAGACTTTTACTTCAAAAACAATACAACATTTATTTTAAAACATTAAGTGGTTGAACAACATTTAACAGAAACAATGAATTATATAATGAGTTTTACAGCACAAAAATTATTTTTGTATAAGCATTTTTTATAGAGCAGATGACATAAACTGGGCTTAATCAAATTTTAAAACTGTAAAATAAATAATAATGTTGTTTCATTTGCGGCTCTTCCTGTAGAGCATAAATCAAACAAATTATAGAAATTAAAAAATAAAAGCAGTAATATAATATTTGTAGAAAATTGTATAACAAAAGTGAGCTGGATTATACTTGTTATTAAGGAGAGTGTCTACATTGTCGAGACTGAGCAGCCAGGATTTCAAGCTTCTCAGGAATGTTGAATGTCTAGTACAATGTTTGATATATACTGTTTTAGTAATGGTAGTTTGTTATACAATTTCAGAGCTGTATAAGAAATTAAATTAAATGAAATATTCTTTTTATTCTTTAATTTCCATTAATTCATAATCTAAGACAGAAATTATGGGTTTGTGATAGCTGAAGTATGATACAAATAAATAAATACTAAAACGTGTTGAGTATAATACGCAAGGGTCTACTGGTTCCCTGTGATACGTATGAACACAGTACAAATGCGACGAAGAGAGTAGAAATTATTCTCCCTCTCTTTCTTCTCAACTGCCGGTTGAAATCGGAGTTTTGGAAGCGTTCCACTTCTCGTCTGCTCCATCGGACTACAGACTCAGTAAATGGTCTAATATGTCGGCATTCAACAGCGCGAGTACATGCGTACGCAGGCATGGACATGTATGGACCTGCCATCTGTCGGGATTTGGGCGAAACTTCTATTGCAGTACTATTACAGTCATTGTAACATTGTGTTCCGAGTAATTGTTCCATGGAGCAACGGCACAACATTAAGTTCTGCTTCAAATTGGGTAAAACGGCGACAGAAACCCATGAGATGTTGGTGCAAGTATACGGGCAGGATGCTGTGTGCCCGATTGGTTTGCACGCTTTCGGGCTGGTAAAGACTAGGTGGAGGACGAACCGCGTTTGGGACGACTATCCACAAGCAGGACACCGGAAAACATTAAACGTGTGTGAGCGATGCTAGCGAAAAATCGGCGATTGACCGATTAATAGCAGAAGAAGTGGGCAAACGCAAGATTTGTTCACGATTTGTGCCGCACATCCTAACAGATGATCAAAAAACAATCCTCCATCCGATTGTTTTAACAGTTACACCATCCGATAGGTAATCAAAAACGCTACAAAACATGTGTCTCGACATTTTTCGTTAAAATGTACGGTTTTGGAGTAATTTAGATTTGAAATTTTCATACCGCCGCCATTTTGAAACGCATGATTGGATTTAATCATTTATTTTTCTTGAGGTATATCTTTGTCATTTTAAACTTCATGCCAAGTTTGAACTCAATCAGTCAAACCGTTCTCTAGATATGAATTATTTTGTACAAAAAACAAAATGGCGGATATCTGGAAAACGAAGCGTTTTCGGACCTATGTTTATAGGAACTTTTTTCTTACTTTTTGTATGAGGAATCATATCCCAAAGTCCTGAAAGGTTTTTTTGATACACCCTGTATAAGGTTACAAAAACTAATATAAAAAACTTTTTACCATAATTACTTTAAACATGATATTTAAAACAATATGAGTTACTAAATTAAATTTCCTTAAAATCTAACCTAACTCCTAACATATTTATAAAATAAATATATACGCTAAACAATTTTTCATCTGTCAATAATACACACACTCTCACTTTCTACCAAATAATTTCAATATACATAATTATAAATTACACTACTAAGTTATACAATTTAAATTTTCAATACAAATTTTCACTGATTTGATACCAGCATCAAAACACACGGTAACATCCTCACACGTTTTTATCGATAAGTCGACACACTCTAAGGCTAAGTCTAACAACAGACGAGACACCGGTGTACGGGACACTTTCCGGTGTCCCAGCTTCTCGCGGGGAGAGACACCGTAGAGCCACAGAATCTGGTAGCGCGCTACTCAGTGTCTCATCTGTTGACACACATTTAATTGATAGTACATTTATTTAGTGTCCCGTACACTAGTGTACCGTAAACCGGTGTCTCGTCTGTTGTTAGCCTAAAACTATAGGAGACTCTTTCAATATATCAATGAAGGGTTAAAATAAACTGCTCTAGAAAAGTTGTAAGGATAGTGAAAATTTCATTAATAATATTGTATAAGCAATGCAAAGCCAATTTTCATAGCTGTTCCAAGGTACGAAATTAAATCACCCATTAGATGTGTCGATCACATTGCCGAAAAAAGATTTGTTCACGCATTTTATATTATGTTGGTTCCTGTTTTTACAGTTATGCAAATAAATTTTCCTTCAAATCTAACTAATTCCTAAAAGTCAGAGTGTGCGTGTCATAGAAATTTTCTTGCTGTGGTTTTAAAGAAATTTATTTTTGTAACCACTAGGCATAGGAATAATATCTTAGTTGTTGTCTTTAAATCAATGCCCTTAACCTATTAATACAAATAAAAATCCATCTTAAATTTGTATTGGATCATCGTTTTCCTACCGAAGCACTATTTGTCGAATTCAAAGTTATGTCTGAATTTAAGACAACTTTATTTTAATAGTCTGACAATTTATATATTTTAAAAATGTTCGCGAGATATGTTTTAACCGCTGGGATTCAGGAGCAAATCTCTTAGAAGTCAGATCAATGCAACGGATCATAAACACCATTTACTCAATTTTAAGGACAGTCAAATTTGTATTGTTGGTTTTAAACCTTTATGACAATTTTTAAAATTCCGTAAATGTTTTTTAAGGTAGTCAATATCTAGAATATTATACCATTTTAAAGATGATAAAGTTTATTGTCGTGAAGTTTCGCCCAACCTTCAACGGTAGATGTCTGAAAAAATTTAGGCAATTGTTTACTATATTGAAATAATTGTTTGTGTCTTAAGGGATGAATGTATCACTTTGACGCCTAGAAAGGAAATGTAACCGAACCACTACAGCGAGGACGGTAATTTTCTTTAGGGCGAATAAGAGACTTTCTTCCTTCAGCTACAGTTTTAGTAAATAATTTCCAATTTAAAAAACTTTATTAAACATGGACATTCATATTTACAAAAAACAATTCAGGTTATCCCGAGAATACCCAGACACGGAAGTTAATTGATGCGTTGTTGTTTCAGCAGTTGTTTTACTAACATATGACTTAGCGGGCGGAAAGGTGGCCATATACAAAGCATTGAATATACTTTACAGCCCGCTTATAAGAGGCCGACAAAGTCAACTCAATGCTTTTTATATGGAGACTTTTCTTCTCCCGGATGATATGTGTGTTTTCTACCCTATTGTTGAGGGAAAAAAGGCCTTTTAAAGTAGTACCTGGAAGAAAACATAATATACTCTATTGTTTATATATAAAAAACTAGCTGACCCGTACGTCGTTGCCCGTGGTGGTTGGTTATTTTCAGTCTCTTTGACGTAATTGTATTCTTTTTAAGTGTTCAGTCATATAGATCTCAAATAATAAAAGCACTATTGTCATAATAATAAAAGATCTGAAATTATGATTTTAGTAACTTTGATCCCCCCAAACCCCTCCTACAATTTCGAAAATTTTCAAACCCTTTCATAGTGAGCACCTATGGCCCTAGAGGAAGCTACATACAAAATTTAATTACAATCCGTTCGGTAGTTTTGAAGAAATTGTGATTTTATAACTTTGATCCCCCC
>JAGFPH010000181.1:483315-519646 GCA_018207615.1 Philaenus spumarius | reverse complement strand
CTCTCCCAATAAGAAGTGCTATGTAGTATATTCGCGTTGCGTACATACATATATATATATATGTATATAATACATACTATATCTCGAGTGGTAACGGTCGCGAATTCAATGCTTTTTCCCCAAGCAAAAAGTGCCCAACGCCGCTAAAGAAGTTTTCACTTCAATAAAACAGCTGATACAGATTTATCAAAATTTAGTAACTGTCACAAAGAATTTATGCCAAACATTTTAGAATAATATTGTTATACATTGTGGCGGAAGATCTGGTTAATCTATTACATCAGCTGTTCATAGATCACCTGAATGGTAAATACTGGAATAATTTAGCAGCCTATTACAGAGTTGCGATGTAGGTGGGATTTGAACGCAATTTATTTCTAATTAAGTTATTAAATGGTCTTTGTATTTGTTTTAATCCCGGTTGTGTAAGGTAAATATGGAAAAGTTATCATAATTGCATAATGAAATATACGAGTTGCATTAGTTTAATATATTCAGTTAGAGGAAGGAAGAATTTTAATTATAAAGAGAAGGTAAAATTTAAACAATATTATACACATCATACGGATAATATAATATACATGCCGATAATATTAAAAATGTAAATGAACAGTTTCTAAGTAATTTTAATTACCAGTACAAACTATGCATGTGTATTATAGCCCTGTAATAAAATACTACGTAAAATTATTGCTATAACTCATTACTTTTATTAAACATTTTAACAATACATATTCATTAAATTGTTTATTAACTAGGTCATGCGAAATACTTGGCTCGACTCCATTTCATTTCTAACGTCTGATTTTTAAGGAGACGCGGGATGACAGTTTGTTAATTGGCAAAACAAGTTTGCGAGGAGTTGATATAATTTCTCGGTACGTTTAATTCATCTGCATTATATTTATTTTGGTCTGACTTGAAGAAAAGTTCCAGAAAATTTTAATTCGAGTTTTCAAATATACGCTCTGTTTCACAAACAAATGAAAATGTATGATTTTTTCTATAATGGTAACACAGTGTGTAATACAACCGTGGTTTTGAAATGACAATTATTTGGATATTTTTAAACATTAAAAATGTATTAGTACAGAAATGAAGCTTGCTAAGAGGGAACCTCGAGTTGTTAACCCTTTCCACTGTGACCATTTAACCCCAAATTGAACTACTTAAAATCAAACTGTAGCCACAGGACAGTGTACTCTTAGCTTAGTACTAAACTATCTCTTTTTTACATTATGGTATACACAATAACTGAAACCCTCTTTATTGATGTACCTTCTTTCTTATACTGTATTATTTCAACCTTATCACGGAGCAGTTTTTATTGAAATTGAATACATTTCACTGAATTGAGTGTATGCCTTAGATAGCAACAAGTAAACAAAGGTGTTGAGGTCGGATAAAAATATAAGTTTCTCAAACGAGCGAATCTCACCAATGGCCAATCGGTGAAGCAGCTGGGAATCGAGTGCCGAAATGACTAAGGATGTTCCTGAATGTTCTAGAAGCTTCGAGAATGTTCCAGACAGATGTTCTCGAATGATCCACAACGTTGTAGATCGTTCTAGAATGTTCCAGACAGATGTTTTCGAACGATCCGCAATGTTCTAGATCCTTCGAGAATGTTCCAGACAGATGTTCTCGAATGATCCACAATGTTCTAGATCCTTCGAGAATGTTCCAGACAGATGTTCTCGAATGATCCACAATGTTCTAGATCCTTCGAGAATGTTCCAGACAGATTTTCTCAAATGATCCACAATGTTCTAGATCATTCGAGAATGTTCCAGACAGATTTTCTCGAATGATCCACAACGTTCTAGATCCTTCGAGAATGTTCCAGACAGATGTTCTCGAATGATCCACGATATTCTAGATTCTTCGAGAATGTTCCAGACAGATGTTCTCGAATGATCCACGATGTTCTAGATTCTTCGAGAATGTTCCAGACAGATGTTCTCGAATGATCCACGATGTTCTAGATCCTTTAAAAATATTCCAGACAGATGTTCTCGAATGATCCGCGATGCTTTAGATCCTTCGAGAATGTTCCAGAAGGTTAGATAATTGTAAAGACACTTCTGGACTAATGGAACTTATAAAATTTTCTAGAAAACGGAAACGACTTACAAATCTTAATACATACAACTTGGCATATAAACATTTGCATTTCGGTTTCCTTCTAAGGTGTAAAATATTGTTCGTAGGAAATATTTGTTGTAAAATGTACTCATAAGAAATAAAACTCTTACGTATTAAATGGCGGTTATGTGTACTGATACAATTTTGCCAAATTAATTCTACATAAATTAAAAACATCTGACGTAAATTGAATAAATTACATTATTTATGCTAAAAAATACATCTACTTTATTGAGTAGGTTGTGTTTACGTATACAGGAAAATTCTGGGAAAGAAAACGAAGCAATTTTAAGTGAATTAAGGAGTGTAATCAATCTCCTGTCTGTCAGGTAATTCAGGTAACTGGGATTTTATTGTTTCTAAGGTTGGCAACGGCCTGTTTACATAATCCACGAGGCTGATGGCTTTTTGCTGACGTTTATTAAAAAACGGATGGAAAGTATACAATTTGGGCGCGTCATTTATAACGTGTTCTGACCTCTTTGTTAGTAAAATATTAAATTCAGACGATTTATATAACAAAATGAGTATAGTCTATAGGTTGTACAGTTATAAACAACAATAACAATTTATTCCCTTTATAAAACAAAAACAAAATACTTGTAGAATAAATGGTAAATAATCAACATATTGTAAGAGTATAATTACACAGTTTATGGTACAACTTAAATCATTTACGATACAGCTTAAGACAGATTCACTTGAATTCAGGGAGTTTAGGTTAAACCTCAAGGAGATCAAGATATCCAGGGACTTTTGCCTTATACGACCACACGGTTACTTTTACTACAAAGACATTCTAAGCGAAATGTGTTTGTTATGATGCATTTATTATGATGTTCAGAACAGGAGTGTAACACTAACCTAACATAACCTGAATAGCGACATGTTCTGCACTAAGTAGAACTTGATTGACAACTGGCTACACTATGCAGTCGCCCGTCGATCTGACTGCCCTTCTGACTGCGCACGATGAAACAAGATTACTGATAGGAAAAGCACGTTTAGAACGTTATTCAAGACATGCTAATGTCAAACCGATAACAAATAAGTCGATTTATCTTCGTAGGAGCCGTGTGGTCGTATAACGCAAAAGTCCCGTCATGCACACTTTCTTCATAGCGGTTTCTGTACTTTTATCAGAATTCAAAAATTAAAAACATTATTAATTGCGATTATTTGACCTAGCCACCTGACCTGACTTATTTAATGAATATCATTTTTTATTGCGGAACATAGGGCTTTTACAAATTTTCGTTAGAGTTTTTCATCTGGTGCCATTCCCACATGTTTCCATTCTGGTGCCTGTTCCCATGTGTTTTCTTCCCAAGAAAATATCAGTGGAATCTTTGCTTAAAAATTAGGCACATTGTACATTATTTACAACATATTAGTGTTTTATTTCTATAAAATATAAACAACAAAACTCTTTTTTATTTTCAAATACAGTTGTCATTCCAATATGTCATACATTACTTTGTAAATATTGTACTTTATTGTGTTCGTTAAAACAGTGAAACACATATTTTTGATAGAATAAACTTAGAACAAAAAATCTCACAACTAATACGTTTATAAACTCAAACGCGTTTCAACGACAAAGTCGCCATCTTCAGTGATGCACGAGCTACAATAGTCAAGCTATAACTTGACAGTCATAGTATATCTTCTCACAAGTCAAGCTCAATATTTATTTATGGAACACATATGTTTGATTAGTTCTATTAAACGGGCTCAAGAGCATTGTGCGTAAGCAACGTTCACATAATATTTTGTATTAAAACCCTTTCATTTCCTAGATCCGCTGGCTCAATACCATTAAACCACCTTTCCTCTGTTCGAATCATCAGTTGTTCAAAATTTATTTTTGAACTTGTACGGCCTTAAGAAATTATATACGTATATTTTTTAAAAAAATCTGTTTAAGTCAAAATAATATAAGTTATAACACAAATCTTTAAATTTATTTCATTTATTTTACAATTAATATGTCTTTTACGTGTGCCTTTCAAGTATTCTGTCTTTAGTAATACAAATTTCAACAGCATTTTGTGAAAAAATAGTAGGGTAGACTACTTGTAAAACCGTATTACATAAATGTAACAAAGGTAAACTCATGAATGCCTTAGAACAGTATGGGATTTACAGAGCCTTCAAAACGGATTGTTTGATGTTATTAAATGAAAAACAAATATTCGATGCCAACCCGTTGATTGATATAGTGATGGACATTGCAAATACAAATGTAGATAAGAACCATACGCAGACGTAACACCAGCCGTCCGTTAGTAGACAGTGAGCCCCCTAGATGTATATAAAAAATGTGCGAGCGTGTAATTGTACAATCGTGTGTGTCAGTGTGTTTCATGTGTTGTGTTTTTATTTTTATACTTAACTATTGACGAAGGACATTGTCCTAAACTTGATAATGGCTGAATAGCCGAAACGGCCGTCGTTAGACGCTGCAATTTGACTATTGGACGGAAAGTTTTTAGTTGTAAACTGAACTATCACCATTACAAACTATCTTTTATTTAACAATTTCCAAATAATTTAAACACTAGCTTATTAATAATATGTATTACCTTAATCTAGCTTATTATTGAAAGTGTTTTATTCCTAGTAATTTTTTCACTCTACCTTTAGTAGAGCGTAGATTAGCGTACTATGATTACCGTGCTCGTTTTATTTTGCTACGGTTGGAAACCACAATATATTTGTTTAGGTTATAGTTTGGTTACTTTCATTCATTTTCTTGTGATACAAACTACTATTATGTCTTCATTGTTCCAATTGACATAAAATACAGTGTTAAACCACCACACAAAAAATAAAGAACACAGAACACAGTACAGAGAACAAAGAACACAAAACAAAAACCAAACCTTTAGCAATTGATTAAGAATGTTTATAACTTGTCATTTAATAACAGATTAATTTATAAATAGGTATAAATGGTTTAAACAAATTTAATTTACAAGTACACATAATACACCAACTCTACCACCGAACCATATCATCATCAGTTGCTGAAAACCATTTAGAATCTGGTTCAAAACCATCAATGCTACTGTAGTGTAGTTGGTAAATTAAAATGTTAATTTTAAGTCAACGATCGCACATAGTCACTTTTCATCTCAAAACCCAACAAATTATGAAATCTTTAATCACAGGTTGTATAAATTGTATTAATTTAGTTTTTAGAACCAACCAATTACACTGCAAATTTTTTCAAATATATATTCAGTAAGAAAATGAGTATCTTCAGCCTTCTTACAAATTCAGTCTGTGTCTCACGCCATAAAATACATTCATTTTACTGTAGTTATTCTAGCAGGCGCTGTTACACGTTGCGACAATATTCCGGGCGCCATTCCGGCAATTTATACAGTAATGTTACACGAAGCTGTAATGTGTTTTGCCTGTATATGAGTTTAACACAAAATGCGTAACTTAATTTGCTGGTAATGTTATTTGCTTTTTATTCTTTACATTCATTTCAGTGTGTTTCTTAGTAATATGGTTTCAAAGGCAGCACTAAGGCAACATTTACATATTCCGGTTAGGTAGTCATTAGGTCTTTTTACAGATCTTTATGTATCTCTGTCTTTATTTTTCGTGTTTCATCTATTTCCTACTATTCTCCCATCAGAATTTTTTTACCTTCTCGTCCTCCTCATCCATTAATTGTACAAGATAAAATTTTCAACTGAGAATACCCTCAATGTATATTTCTTATAGGCACAGAATGAAGACATACCAAATAAATGAAGAAGGTCTGATTTGATTCCAAAATATCGACTACGGCAACGATAATACAAGTGATAGTAACCTATCATAGTGTTTATTAATAAACACAGTTGTAGCTCACGTATCACTGAGGATGACGACTTTGTCATTGAAACGCGTTTGGTCATTAAACGTATGGGTGTGAGAATTAGTGTATTGTTATTATTATTTAAAAATATCATAGTGTTGGTGATATGTATGTTATGTACCTGTAACACACCATTTTTAAAATAATCTTAGATGAAGTATTTTTTTAAATGGAGTGGTAATGGGGGTTTTGTAAATTTTTTCTCAATATTCCGATGTTTCTTTAACAAACTTTATTCAAAATTCTAGATTAAAATAGAGTTTTAATTCATTCATATTGATTTAGGTTGGGCCTAGTCTTAAATTATGTTTAATTTTGGATTCTAGTAAACCTAATCGTTTTTTGCTAAAGTAATATAAACTGTAACAATTAATTGTCTAAATATGTGTTTTTTAGGTTGTACATTAAAAATAAATTGTTATGAAGTACTTGATTATTTTGTTAAACAATACTCCGACGTTGTTATAGCTTTATACACAACTGAACAATAATCGTGATTTACTTGAAATATAACTCAGTTATAATAATATAAATAAATTTTGTAAGTATAAACATCTTTAAATTATCTTTTCTCATTTCAATGTAAAAACTACTTATTTATCACATGCATAAAATCTTAATGATAATATTATTTACAATTTACCTGTAAATAAAATGTATTGCAATCTTAGCTGTCTAATTATATTTATTTTGTGTCGATTAAACTGCGCATGATAAGATAAAAAACGACGTTAAAAGACGAATTAATTTTAAATCAAATTGACATTACACGGTTCGATTACAACCGAAGTCGACACCATTTTTTATTTGTGAGCTGTTTTGTGGTGTATAGTTTGTGCCGGTCATATTGTTGTTAGTATGCGTCGCTTGACATATCAAAGAAGTTGATATTATTTTTAGTTTGTTAGATTGCGCAGAAAACAAATTCTACAAACGTACTTACACATTTATCAAACACATTTATCTTTTAAAAATTATAGTACAATTACTGTACATTTCAAACATAGACTGTCACAAAACTTTATTTTTATTTTCAAAGCTCTTAAAATAATATAAATAATCTATACTGGTAAGTTAATAATGAAATAGGGAGACCGTTAACAACCATCTTCGAGGCATTCCGGAGCAACTGCAATCTTGCATGACATATACAGGGGCCCCCAAACTATCTGGACCCCTTTCGTCGATATGTTCCTGGGATCCATACAAACATATTTCACAATATAAACATGGGTCTATGATACTTATTTTTACGTCTGTCTGTCTGTATGTGTTTTTTACAAAATACTTAATATTTTGGAAGTAAAAAAGGTATTGAGATCAAACTTAGTATACCTATCTGTTGCGTAACCTTTTATCACTGTACGAAAAATTAGAAAACCATTTTAAATGTTTTCAAAATGGCTGCCGTTTATAATTTTTAATGTAAAATATCTCAAAAACCGCTAACTTTACAAAAAAATTACAAGAGACAAACAGTTAACTTTTTTAATGAAAAATACAATGGTTTTTTATTTTGTCTGTAGCTCAAAAAGTTACAGAGATATTGAAAAAAATATAAATTTTATTCTTTGTAGTTGTCAGCTAAAATAATAAGTTGTTTGCATAATGTTCCGAGCACTTTCTAAGCTGATTCCACTAGCAAAAAAATAATGAAAAAAGTTCATATATTAATAGGTCCGAAATGCTTCTTTAGAGAGTTACAGCTGACGAAAGATTTCTCCCGCGTTTCAGATTACGCACAGAAACGAATCCCTATTGAAATATGTATCGCGTTAATTAAGGTGTAAAATTAAATTTCACTTACGTAAGATGAGCAGATAAATTTAATAAAATAGGACCCCTGTAAATCATGTTTTTTGAGACCGAATTTTGCGTTTTGGGTCAAATATCGCAACAATTACTGCAACAATTACTGTAATTATTACAGAACTGGGATCCATTTTATTAAGGTTATCTGCTCATTTTACGTAAATTAAATTAAATTTTACATCTTAATTAACGTCCTACATATTTCAATAGGGATTCGTTTTTGTGAGTAATCTGAAACACGGGTGAAATATTTTATGTGAGAGTTCGGGGACACCCTGTATAGTGATTAAATTAAACAACAAGTGAAAAAACCCATGTTTTTCCACCCTTGTTTTGGTATGTCCATACCAAGACCCCGGAGGATTCGAATCCAGTACCTTTACCACTCCGTGGCTACGCTCTACCAACTAAGCCACCCTGATCACACCATATATTGGTCGATATTGTCTCTCTTGTACGTTTTACTGCATTTACTGAAGTAATAGACTGAAAACCTCGTGTATACGACCTTGAAAACAATCTTAATTCTTCTTGCAGCTTGCAATGGTGTTAATTATTAATTATTAATTTGTAATAATTTTTATGCTTAAACTCTTCCCCAGCGATGGTAAATTTGATAAAATTATAATATAGAACGATTAGTCTGACTTTTCATACAACAAAAAAATATCACAAAATTGATAAAACTTTCTACAATCTTTAAAAATACTGTTTTTGTGGTCTTATGATACTGTTACAGTGGATGCGTGTTCTAAAGAAAACAGATTCTGACAAGTTCTTCAGAAGAATCAAACAATGCGAATGAAATGGACGTTTTTACACGTCAGTATTACTTCCGACGTAAATGTACTTGTTGTGGGTTATAATCAATTATTGTTCATAACAATGGATGTTGAAAAATGAATTAGTCTTGCATTTAAGAACAAGTGTCTGTGGAATATGTAAGAAAAATTACCACAACTAAGATATTTCTCAGCTGATGTGGCATATAATTGCTGGAGAAAATATTTCACGTTTTGGTGTCACTCTGAAATAATCATAAAACTTTATTGGTTGACTTAAAATATCTAGACTTTTTAATTTATTACTTTATTTAAAATGTTTTATGTTAATGTTTAATGCATGTATTATATTTTACAAGGTTTGTAAAAAAGGAAGAATAAATTAATTTCAATTTCAAATCTTGTAAGAGCATTAGAAACTTTATTTTATCCACCATTGCAGCCAACAACCCTTAATACATTTTGTTTTTTCACTACTCATTATTAAATACTTTAATTTTCTGTTTTTCAAGGAATACGCATCGTCTATGGGTTCCATCTTCGCTGGTAGATAGAAGGAAACTTATATTAACACGTTTTCAATGAAACTGCTATGTTCTCACTAACATTCATTTTCCGTAACCTAAACTGTTTATTCATAACACTTATATAATTAATAAAATTATGTTTGTAAGCTGTGTAAATGCATTTAGTTGTGAAATGAACTCATAATTTTAGGCGTGTGAATAAAGCAAATTAAGATGCTAAGTCAAAGCAGTGGAAGCAATAGAAAGTTTAAAAAAACATCCAATTAGTGAGCTTAGCACCCTAACCACGCCACCAGGAATAATGGAAGGAATTAATCAACCTTGAATCAGTGATGTATTCACATATGCATATATTCCAAAGAACTTTGGTTGCAACATACAACTTTAATAAAACAAAATATGTACTTAATAGAGGAGCTCCGTTACAAATGATTCAAATTAACTTTACCTTTTCTAGTTTAAACAAAATAAATAATTATTACAAGAAATTAAATTTTACAATTCAACAATAACGTAGAAAATTTAATATTTTTAATGCAGCTAAAATAAAATGTTCTTCGTGTCTGAACCTCAAACCTACAAAACTACAGTATGACCTGCTATTGGTAGCAACGTAACTTCGGAACTATGATGACGGTATGCGTGGGCACTGAGCAGCATGAACAGATTCTTTACGATATTAGAAAGTTGTAAGTTTAAAGGATACTGACGACCGTTAATAATAGTTCGAATTATATTGTAAAAAACATTACAACTGTTTGACAACGTGCAATCTATAATTTGCATATAATTAGAATGCGCACAGTTATACAATCGTAATAACTGTACTATGCTAAGCAAACAAAGTAATTTGATTAGGCCTACTTGAATCCAATCTACTCGATTGTAATCTTTAAGGTGAGAAATAGTGCCACGCTTACCTAAACACTTAAAATGCACATTCTTTAATCTACCATTTTGAACTTGATTGTACTGTACTATTGATGAACCACTGAAGTTCTAGTCTCTCGATGTTACTTTAGATGTCTGACAACTTCTAAACTCTGCTCAGAAATCATGTACGAGGTTATCTTTAATTGAATAAATTACGTTAATTATTTTGATACGAAATTCTTTTAATTAGGATATTAACTGACGTAATAACAGATGCTAACACACTGTTGATCTACTTAACCGTTATTAAATATTCCAACCCAGTTTGACTTCAAGTTTGTTGAACAACCAACTAACAGTTAATAACTAATCTAGTCAAAGTTAAAGTATGGATATTCCCACTGCGGCTATACATATACTGCTAGCAAACTGTTTATCGTATCTATCAGAATGAAGTTGCCATCTAGATATCTTGCCTATTTAATGCCATTAATTGTCGAGTAATAAATGCACCCATCATTACCTTGTTTGTTAATAACATTATCTCAAAGGGTAAGTTGGCTTAGTGATTTTTTTTTTGTCTATGTTAGTTGCAATATTGTTTTTAATGTTTGTCAAAGCTTCGCACGCTACTAGCAACTACTTGCAGTGTAAACAACTCAGCCAAGTACAGCTTCTGACCATTCCTTTTAGTGAGGGAAAAGAGCCAGGTATTATCTCTGCCAGGTCTAGTGATTGCTATGTGTAAACAACCTAGCCGAAAACTAGTAGTATTTACGTAACACTCACCAATCTATATACAATAAAATCGAAATACAGTAGAGCGTCGAAAATCCGAACTAATTGGGACCAAAGGTTGTTCGGATTTTCAATTTGTTCGGATTTTTGAAAATAACCAAGAAAATGCCATTAGGCAAAAATATATGTCCTTTAATCGATTAAAGTGGTTAAACAGTACAAGCAGTAATGTAATTACAATACAGTATGTAAGACAGTATGTACAGTGTGATCTTCTTATTATCTTCAGTATGTATGTCTTCTTATTATGATTTAGAAGAACCTGCACCTACAGTAGGGCCAACATGATTACACATGTAACCCTCAATTACAGTATAGTACATAATTCAAATGTTACTTGTACATTATAGTTAAAACTAACGAAAAATTAAAAAAATACTGTACAGTACACACTGTTATAATGATGTTTATTGCTAGTGCTAAAGAAGCTTATTAGCGTGACAGTGAAAATACTGGCAGCCAGTCTGCTGTGAAGGCATGTGAGAGCAGGTATTAAGAAGTGTTTAAAAAGAGATAATAATGTCAAACTGTGATGAAAATTGTTGCGAAATTTTTAACGAGGCAATTTTAATTTGTGAAAAACTACCTCGGAACGCGTTCGGATTTTTGACGTTTCGAATTATTGACGTTCGGATTATCGACGCTCTACTGTACCACTTACTCACTGATGATCACTACATCTCAAAAATTACAAAATATATTAACTTGAGACTTAACATAGTGGTTCCCCTTATACTCTAGATGGGCAATAAGACGGGATTTTAAAATATTTTGCGTTTAAGATTATTAAACAGTAAAAAGCGTTAGAAATATAGATAAAAGCCAAATGTCACTGACTCACTACTCATCACTATTTCTAAAAAATTACAAACATATTAACTTGAGACTTAACATAGTGGTTCCCCTTATGCTCTAGATGTGCAATAAGACGGAATTTTAAAATATTTTGCGTTTAAGGTTATTAAAAAGTAAAAAGCGTTAGAAATATAGATAAAAGCCAAATGTCACTGACTCACTACTCATCACTATTTCTAAAAAATGACAAAACATATTAACTTGGGACTTAACATAGTGGTTCGACTTATGCTCTAGATGTGCAATAAGACGGGATTTTAAAACATTTTGCGTTTAAGGTTATTAAAAAGTAAAAAGCGTCAGAAAAGAGGTTCTTTAAATAAGTATATAAAAAGGCCAGTTAGCTATAATATATATTTGACTAGAAGGCTCCGCTTCCTGCTCAGAAACCCCAGCAACGACAATGGTTTCACCGTTCGCTCCCCATTGCATAACAGATTATTGTATACGCTGATTTTTTCAAGGAAATTATTATTGATTGGGGCAGCTGCACTTGGATCGGGGTAGGGTGAACCTAAGTTCTGGCGCAAGCACAATAGGACCAGAGTTCTTTTGTGTGAATTACAGGAATTGTTTTATATAATAGTGAACTATTTAAATTAATTACTTGAAAAAATAAGTTAAAACAACCCTTCTTATTAAACTTTACTTGAACCTAATATATAAACCCTGTAATATATGCCATTACCGTGCTACAATTAATTTCAAATATCATAATTAAACAACTGTACTCAAAATCGTATTTTATACAAAATACTCTTATGAAGATTACTCCCTTATAAATTTAATGACACATTTAAACAAATAGAACATCTGAAAAGTTTACGAATAGTATATAAAGAAATACATAAAAATTACAAGTTAAACATAAATTGACAATAATTGCCTACACTTCCTAGGTATCAAATTTAGAAATAATCTACAAATGCCGATATAAAATATATAGAAACCCTATAACCACATATACCAGCATACATTCAGATACACACATTCCAAATCTAAAAAAAAAAAAAAAAACAGCTGACTATAACAATATGGTACGTCGATAACTTTTAAACAAAAATTACTTTTAGAGGGACTCGATATTATAAAATATATTTTCACAGCTAATGGATATTTAAGTTGCATAGTTGATAAATTGCTGAAAATACAACTAAACCTCTGAAACATAAAGAAAAGAAAACCTTCTTAACAAGTGCGTATCTAAACACCTTGCCAAAGATAATCATTTCACAATGGTATCCGACCCAGCAACAATATTAAACAAATTACTTGTCCAAACAACATGACAGCCAATTACAGCATTAAACTGGATTTTATAAATTAATATATGACAAATGTAACAAGTTCTATATAATCCAAACAGGAGGAGCATTACATCAAAGGTTCAGAGACTTACTTAAAAAGAACACCGTCTGCAATAAATCGATTTGTGCATGCCACCTTATTGAGGAAAACCATCTTGACACAGAATTCGAAACTAAAACCTGTTTTATATATAAAAAAAAGGAAATATATAGATGCTATTGAGTTGTTCGTAATTAAAAAAAACTTTTAAATACAATAAATAAGTCTTAATGAGTGACCAACTCAATTTTTTCACTAGGACTAATACGTTTTATGACATGGCTTTAAAAATCCAACATAACAATATCTTGAATGAGTATCGCTGTAAGATTATTACATGAAACGGCCTGTCTTATCGTATAGTTCGTGTTTGTCTGATGTTTTAATAATGTATTGACGACCTCGGTAGAGTGATGACACTTTGATGATGGAGTAAACACAACGATACGAGTTAGTGGTTTGACAAATAAAAGTCACGTGACGAGGACCGGATATAAGGTAATTTATTGTTATTAGTTTCAAGTTTTTATTTTCGTGTATATCCTCTTCAGATTGACGAGACGCATGGTTTATTTGTATCTTTTTTCTACCGAAAATGGAAATTCTTTACCTTACTACCGTTCTAGTTTTTGGTTGTTTTCCCCTTGATCAATTGTCTTGCAGTTGTCTTTCTTTAAACATTTTTAAAAGCGTTATTTTTCATTTGTTTTTGGTAGAAATAGCTAATTATTGGGTAAAGCACTTTTTCGCCGAAGGTTTTTGACAGTGTTTGTCTGTTTGTGTATTTTTTATCAAACCTAATTATAAGCAGTTTTTTCTAGAGAAAAAAGCCTAACCGTGTCTCATAAATGGTTGAGAGCATATTTGTCACTAGAATAAAAAAATTTAAACATACACTTTTAGACATCAGGTGTTTCTGCTTCCTTCACATCTTTTCTATATGATGCATTGTTTAATTTATATTCTCTTCATATAGTTTTTAGTTGTATATTAAACCAAATATTTACTACGTATTGCAACATTCCTTACATTTCACAACGGAATGGTGGACATTATGTTTGATTACATTGACAGCAATTTATCAACACATTAAACATTCTCCATTACCTTAACCAGGTCTTGCCAAAATGGCAGTTGTCCAATAAGTAGAGTTTGACTTCTGGTAGTGATGTTAAAAAATGGGATTTGAACTGCGAAATTCGTGGAAATTCATTAGATTTACGAAATGAAAAAGAAATTATCGTAATTTCGAAACTAACAAACAATTTAATACAATTTTAAGTCTGTTGAAATTTGTATCATTCGTTGTGTTGTACTTCACAGTAATTTGATATTCTGTAACAAAATTATCTTAAAGAAATAATTACGTATATCAACAACTATAATATAAATAAAAATTTAATACTTATACTTAGTTCTGATTCAGAGTCTAAGGAGTAAGCTTCGGGAGTGGTTTTGAAGTGGAGATTACGTTTCGGGTTATGTTTTTTCGTAGTTTCAAATTCTCTCAGTGCTGTGATAATAGACAAAGAATTCATAAAACGTATTAGATTTTTTACAAGATTTTGATTTCGTATATTTTGTATAAGCGTGTTTTAATTAAATTCAATTTTTTTTTCGCATTTTAGTTTCAAAACCTGTTTATTTGTTTTTACCCTTTTAACACTCGCGTTTTATTTTTGAAGGTAAAATCTTATATGAGTTCGCTTCGCCGACATGCTAATGTTAACAGTATCTTTCGCTATTAGTATGAAGTGTTGCGCTTTGCCAGTAGTAGAAGTATATATTATACTATATTAAATACTGGCACAAGTATCGAACTGGCGCAGCGGCCTGTGTATTGTGTGTATATATACATATATAGGCTACACAAATACATTGTATATACCTGACTGTATGATTTGCGTGTCACCAACATGCTGTTATAGCAGTGTATCTGAACCTAAAATTATGACGTATTGTGGTCAGTCCTTGTGGAAGGTTGTACATTGTATAATATCGTATCAACGTAAAGTTTTTTACCATCTATATTATTCCAATTAAATTATATTTACATTTAGTACTGGGCTTGTACAGTAAATAAATTATATTATAAAAATGTATGTAATTGTTGCTCGGAATACCAATAGATGTGAAAACCAGGCTAATGTTAATGATTCCCATTTAAAAATTATGAAATTTAAATTTTTCATGCTACAATTAAATTGAAAATAAAACAAAAATACTGCTATTTAATAGTTTTAAGTTTTCACTTCTATCCACAGGCCAATTTTTTTTTTATTTACACATTTTACCATGTCATCTGTTTGCGATATTTGCACAAACGTATTTCAAGCAAGCAACCAAACATTATTTGCAAGGAGTTCGTCAAAGTGTTTCACGCGACCTGCTAATATATGAGTAAACCGGATATTGATGCTATAACCACAGACAATACCTTATGGAGATGTGATATATGTATGAGGTTTAATTCGTCTGTTAATTAAGCAAAATGTATGCTGTAAGATAAAATGGCGGAAATTAACGAGATTAAGGAGGATCGGAAAGTAATGAAGTCAGTGAAGCTTCGGATTTCACACGTAAGAAGATGGACGACAATGAAGGGTTAATTTACAAACACACAGTGAATTTAGAAGAGTATTTAAAGAGAATAGAAGAGCAAACATCAGAAAACCGGCAACTTTATGCTCAGGTGGACCAGCTACAGATAAGAATTGATGATGCGAAGCGGTACGCCCGTATGAATTGTATATAGAGATACAAAGAGTTCCGGAAAATAAAGGGAAGAATTTTCTAGAAGTAGACCTGTTACCGAAGCTATTGTCGATAATTTTCATCGCTTGGGTAGGAATGAAACAGGTCTGGCAGGGAGCATCGTTAAGTTCAACAGACGATTTGAATAGGAAGAACAATAAAGAAAAAACGGATCGAGATATACCTTACTAAGTAGTAAATATGACTTATTAAGATTGAAACCATCTATGTCAACGAGTCGATGTCGCAATCTAGAAGGCGTCTTTATGTTATGGGTAGAAAGGCGAGGAAGCTCACGAATTAAGCATTTCTATGGCATAGGTATTTATGCAAACGCTTTAAATATCCATTTCTGTAGTTATAACGAGTAAGACTGACCTTGATAAAATGACATCAATTTGAAGATTTTAGTGGGAAAAAATTACTAGAATGAATATTTATTTATTATAAAATTTTGTGTAGTTCTTTCATAAAAGGTACGGGTATTAATTCGTTTTTATCTGGTTTTTGTTTGTTTTAATATTGTAATAAAATGAATGAAAAAGAAAATATCTTTTTAAACCGTCATACATCAGATAACACATTGTACATAATAAATAAAAGCATATTGTTAATAAGAAGAATTTTCATTTCTCTTCATTCAATGTTTAAATAACACTAGGGGCTCTGCCCCTGGACGCTTCGCGTCCCAACCCCGCCTCGGCCTTTGGCCTCAGATGGCTGCTTCGCTTCGCTCGCAGTTGGAAAATTCGCTAAAGAATCTCGTTAATCTTTGGCTCGTTTGTACATTGGTTTGTAAAATTATGAAACCAGGCTTAAATATATTAACAGTAATTACAATATTAATTATAACCTCAAATACATGCTTTAGGAACTTGAGAGGCTTTCATTACGATTTTAGTCCTAGTTTTACTATCTTCTGTCAACTAAAGTTTTGAAACCAGGCCTAAATATACAGTAGTAAACATAACCTCAATACTATGTTTCAGAAATGAGCCAGGCCTATATTACAAAATTGACTGTTAGAATTTATCCATTTTTGCCAAGTTAACTTTTTTTTTGACAAAATAAATTGTTAATCAGGAACAATTTATTTTAATTCTAACTTGCTAAAACAGTATAAATTAGATTGTTTTTTTTAAACAGTAATTGAAAACTATCCAATGAACAGCTGATTATGGATAATACTCAAACTCATGGCTTGTTTAGAAACAGCTGTTTTGATTGCTTTATTTACTATTTCGATGTTATTTTGTAACCAACATGGCAACCCATAAGACCCTATGTTAAAAATTTTCAACTTTTAAATTAGATTTTCGAAAACAAATTGCGTTTTTACACGAAATACAACTATATGGGTGTACTTAAAAAACAAAACTACACCTAAATACAAAATTTCTTTGAATTCGTTAGAGCCGTTTTCGAGATCCGCGTCAGATACAAAGATCCAAAAATTGCTCGTTTAAAGTAGTAGGATTTTTGGCTTAGATAAACCCGCATATTCCAAGAATCAGAACTCTAAAAGTTTTACTACGAGTGTTGAGAGACAAAGTTTGGTATTCTAAAGAAATAATTATGTTGTGTTTCTGCCTGTGAGGTGTTGCCTGAAATAACTTTATTAAAATAAGGTTGTTAATTAAAAAACAGTGTCGATTGATGTGAAAACCTGAGGAATATAATGATTTTAATTTACAAATTATACAATTTAAATTTTTGATGCTGCAATTAACTTGTAAAAAAAACACTTTTAACGATTAAAATATATAAATATAATTTATTTTTGTATTTGTTGTGTTTAAAATATTCCCAAAATTTTTTTTAATGTTAATACGGTTATCCGGCTATAAATTGTTTGTATAGTTGCAATAGAAACTAGATAGATTGAATAAACAGCTAGATGTACAAGAGTAAAATCAATCTATGGGTTTAGAAGTATTTACAGTTTGATGTGAACGCATCTGTGGGTTCCCACAGTGAGGTGTGTTTACCGGGATACTCGTTGCTTGTACTTGTTGTTATGATCACGTTTCAATCAAGTGAGTAACTAGATCATAAAATACAAGTTGTTAAAACCTTTAGTGGCCGTATCATACAATTTGAGATAATAGAGCAGAGTGGATAACTGTAAGCAGCAAACAATAATCAAATTTAAGAAATTAAGTTTTAATTATTTACTTTATTCGGTAAAAGTGCTGTCACTTAACAAAAACGTATATTACTAAATTAATAAACAGTGAAGTTCTACTAAAATAATAATTTCTTTACTGATACTTTTGAAAGGATTACAAATAAAATTGCATGCATTTATAATTTACTCAATCCCATTAATTAGCTCCTTTTCTTCATAAAGAATACACTAAATGTTTCTCGAATTTCTTCAGTTATTTATCTATCGTATTTTTCGTATCATTCTGGTCAGTAGCAAGGAGAATATTATAAACGCACTTTTATAAGTTTAATTGGGTTTCAAGTTATTTTCGTTTTAAAGGCTGTCACATATAAAACAAAAAAACATGCTTGATTTTTTCTCATAAATTGCGTCTACATAGTACCATTGACTATATAAGAAGTAAATGCTCATATAGTCAATGATTTGTCAAGTAAACAATGTAACTCTTTGTAACTCTTGTATCATTCACCCTTCAAAGATCAACATTTATACTAAAAACACAAAATTTTTCTGAATGAATTAGTAATGAATGTAGGACACATGATTATATACAGATTTTTTACTAAAGTTTTATTGTACTTATTCTGTCTGTTTTTTATTTTCTTCTTTTTACGCGTTTCAGAACAAATGCCCCATAATCAAAATCCTTCCTCGCTCAGTAGAGGTCCTCAAACATTAAATAACTATACACATTAAATCATATTCATTATACAAACACTCAACAGGTGCGCACCTCAATGTTTAAAGGAAGACCATCTTCCTGTCTCCTGTGTAGGAGTGTCTGTATAATGAATGTGTTTTTGGTGTGTGTAGTGTTTTCATATGGTTTGTCTACCGAGCTTGGAAGGATTCTGATGATGAGCCAAATGTTCTGAAACACGTAAAAAGAAAAGAAAAATAAGTCCCAGACGGAGTAAGTACATTCAGACTTATCTATTCAAAGTTTTGATTTTTATACTCGTTGAATATGAGTTTAAAACATTTGTTGTTATTTTTGACCCAACAAACTGCCCAATATAGTTTGTGAATGTAGTATATGAATCATTCTGTATATATTTCGTTTATTCCTCTGTATAAAGATTTTGAATATTATCCAAATATTTACTCCATTAAACATACATAATGTTTTCTATTTTGTTAATTATTTGATCTATATCTGTAATCAATATGTATAAAATCCAAATAAAACTGACTGACTCACTCAGTCATCACGAAATCTCAAAAACCACCGAATGGATTGGAATGAAAATTGGTATGTAGCTTCCTCTAGGGCCGAAGCTGTTTGATAAGAACGGTTTTCAAAAATTCGAAATTTTAGGGAGTGGGGTAGTGGGATCAAAGTTACTAAAAATCCCCATTAGAAATACATAGTATAATATATTTATATTGTCATATTTTTTTGTTAATATAAATTTAACTTTGATTTGTCTATCCGTGCAAAGCCGGATCGGCCCAGCTAGTAATTATTAATAATCGGCAGTAAGGCCTTTAACAATTCTTTAATAACCTTTTAAAATTAAAAAAAAATTATGAAATAGAGAAACCTAATACGACGTTAAAATATCTTCTAGCTATAATAGTTTAGTATTATAATCTGACGCTTAAATATGAAGATTTCTCCTAATGTTGACGTAAATATATTCTGACGTTATAAATGCTGATCTCAGCCACGATACTGTACAGGAAATTTGAGAAAGTGCTGACTGAGTCGGCCAAGTTTAACCAATGTATCAACATGTAATATACTCCAACTTGACACTCTATTTACTCTATGGTCACAATTAATTAATGATAGTAGTTATTTTCCTCTAATTATTTATGTTTTTATACATTTTATTGGTGGGAAACGTCACACCAACAATTCCAGATTGATAGTGTGAAAAAATAACTAAACTAAATTCAAATTAACAAAAACTTAAATTAATATAGAATAATTAGTATACTTTTAATACTTTTGATATATAAAATATTGCTTCTACCCATACGGTATTTCATCTTAGCACATGCCCCATCATACATAATTAAGTCAAAACAATAATTCCAAATTCACACAATTGCTTACACACGTACGCACATGTACTCAGACTTCTATAAACTGCCATAAGTATAAATAGATAGAAACTCCTGCGTCCCAACTTAACCAATGCATAAAACATTTACTATACTAGGTTCTTAAATAGCTCCTCGCATGGCTTGAAATCCTAAAGCCAACCCTTCACTCGCGACATATACTAAAACAAAATTCAGTTAACTTTTGGTCTTTCAATATGCACCTGGACAGTACTCATTGTTATATAACAAATTTAGACATTGCTAGTATTTGCGCTCCTGCTATAAAACATCTGTAGTCTTAATATTTAAATAAATTATTCAGAGGCAATATATTTAGGTGTTTAAATAAATGAAATTAACGATGGTGCCTATTCTAGAAAAGTAAAATTTGAATAAAATGTTTTTGGGTAATAATTAGAGACGTAGTCGCTACCATACAGGCTCCTCTCCAGATCTCTGTTCCGTATTGTAATCTGGAATGTATAAACGCATGATCTAACATTGGTAGTATTTGTGTTTGGTAAAAGTTACAGATGTTTCCAAATAATAGGATTTCCTTATATAAATATATGAACGTAATTTAAAGTTTAACTTCGAAGGTACTTCTTCCATGTAATTTCGCTGCCAAGATAAATGCATAAAAACAGTATCTCATCTGTTTGGTGGACGGACTAAAAATCAAGACCAGGTCACATATTTTTGTGATAAATTAAAGTTGCCCCAATGTGAAAATCTTTTAAATGAAGAACTACGGATTTTATTTTTCCACATTAACGACCATATCATTATTTGAGCTCTAATATATAAGTACTCATCATTAACATTACCAAAAGATAATACGTTATATATATTTTACTATTTTATATTGTTTTATTTATAAGATGCACATGTGTATAGTGTAATTAATAACTATAGAAACTAATATTGAACTAAACTTGTACAAAATACAAATAAAAAGTAAGATTTGATTCCTTTAATATTGCATTAACCTCACAGCCTAACTAGCAATACCTCTAGTTCCTGTAAAAATGCTGTAGTATTTTGAATGAGGTAACCCACAGAACAGTATCTTTTTGTCTACTTTCTTTGGATTAGTATACTATGTGTGTTGTTAAGGCGGGGAGATTGTTAAATTTCAAAACTACCTTTGATCCCTAAAAAATTACGTTAATTTCTCTGTGAGGAGTCCCGTGCCTATCTTCGACCATGTTAGCTATAATACACAATTAAGCTAACATTAAGATTAGGCTAACTTAAGCCTATTAAGTTGTAATTAAGATAGGCTCATAATTTTTTTTTATTTTATAAATTGTACCTTTTTCTAGTTCCGTACACAAGGAAAAAAAAAATAATTATAAACCTAAAAGTTATGATTTTTTTAAAAAACACTTGTTTTAATGTTTTTATTGTTATTATTATTATATAACTTTTTTATTTGTTGAAATATTTTTAAAAAATCCCGTGTTAGGAACTAGATAATTTTATTGTGTTATAGACATTTGGTAAAAATTTGGTAAGGATATCTTAGATAGTTTTCCAGAAATGTGTATTATAAATAACAAAAACGTGATTTTAGGGAAACGAGCAAAATGTAAAAGCCAAAATTTCAAAGTTTTATAGGTAGCCTACCTTTTGCTAATGGCCTCCTGGACAGTATATGGGGTTGTTTGGGTCTTCTTCAGCAGCATATATATATGTCTTCCAGCTTCCTCTTCACCAAAGTTCTTTAAAATAACTCACTGTACAATAATGAACACTATAAAAGTGTTTGAAGTACAGCGAATTCATGTGGCCTCTAAAGCCATTTATTTCCATGGTAACGCTTACATTATTTATTTTTTTGGACATAAAGATAATTATAACCATATCATGTTGTATATTTTTGGAAAGAGGAAGAACAGGAGAATAAGAAATCATAAAAAACTAAAAATCTATCAAAATGTTTTTTCCCATTTGGAGTGCTCTTAATAAGGACAATGATACAACTTAAAAATTGTGTTTAATAATATTTATACGTGAATCGCACGCCATTCTCTTTCCTTTCTTCATATTTTGCAACAGTATAAACACGATAATAATAATGTCTTTTAATAAATGTGTAGTATTAATAATACTCTCAAAGCTAATATGGTAAATAATATTAAGTTTACGATATAGTAAGCACCTGAGAAAATAATTAAACATGCCAGTTTAGAGATACTAAAGTAAAATTTGATTTTGGGTTGTGTAATGCAATACTGTTGTTCCTGGACCTGATGGTTTACCACTTGCACTAACTCAACAAGAAGGACATTTCAAACCAAATGAGTTTAACACATCCTCTGTCCACCATGAATTCAATGCTCTACATGTTTGACTCAGAGGCAGATTCGAAACATCTGAATAAGCTTGGAAAAGATCATGTGATCCATTTTTTGCTACATCACGTACCGCTCGCTCAGTTGTAGGCGCGGGGTCATTACGTTACATTGTGCCACATAGAGCCGCATTATAAGGTTTTCACTTTCTTTTAAGTCCCCTAGGAGCTTCCGGGATGGTCGGTTTCCATATCGGATGTAAGCAGTTGATAAATACCAACATTGAAAATCGTGGACTATATTCTCCAAAATAATACATTTCTTTCGGATGTTTTATATACAAACTTTTGCTGTCATGAGCTAACATTCTAATCATTTTATTTTATTGCAACGGCAAATACAGTCAAGTTTTTTTATAGTGCGGGATTTTTTGGTTTTCATCGAAAGATGAGATTTTGAAGTGCCTATTTTCAGAGTTCTACTCACCAGTATACTAAATTAAGGATTTTTATTGAAATACTACAAATTCTCATATTAATTATCTAATACAAAGTTAGATTGACAAAAAACGCATCCACTTTATGCGGGCTTGTATACTGTATTCTCAGCAACTTAATTTTAATTGAATGAAAACAACATGTACGTAAGGTTAGCCTTTTCCATTTGCCTCATATTTTTACATCAACCCACTTTTGCCCATTTGCCATGGTTAATTATAATTAACTGTTTCCAGTTATTATTAAATGTGTTGTTTTGTCTTCCATGCAATCAATCCAGTTCATTGTTGATCAGCTGGCGGAAGCCAATATACAGTCTCCTAAATAATTATAGATTCAGTGCACTTTATTATTATAATAACTGCAAATATTTTAAATGTGTTAGTAAAACACGTTTTGCAATAAGTTTTGAAAAGGCAAGGACACAGAGAAGAACTAAATTATGTGGTCGTATATCTTGGATGGAGTAGTTCAGTATAGCATGGAGAGCAATCCAGAAATATGAGGCAGTTGTACGTGTTCAGAAATTCCCAGGGCAGCTTATTTCCTTCTATGTTGAAGTTGACGTCGCTTATTTGGTACGTCTAATCAATTTGGTTTTTATTCTTTGCGCAATTTCACTTTATGTAGATTCGTCAGGTATTAGTATAATTTTAGTCATTGTAACATACAAACACTTTATTTCTTTATGAGCCTTTATTTCTAAACTTGTATGACAAACAAACTAAATATCTCTTTATATTTACAAAATGTATAAAACTAACAGGTCCCGTAAAAATCGCAGGTAGATTAATTAGATACAAACTAAACAATTTTAATTAAAAAATTAATTAAAACGTTTTAGGAGTACCTAAATATTCTGTTGGGATTTTCAACTCTGTAAATGTGTACAATTAGAGGGATAATAATAAAGTATAATACCTTTTTAGAAAAAACAAAATATTAAATTCAATGTGAATACTCACGTTGAATATGTGTAGGTATTTTCAAACTGTTATATAACTATATGATATATTTTACGGTTAGAAATGTATATTCTTTCACAATCCTTTTCGTTTACTTCGTTCTTTATAAGAACCTACATAGGTCTACAAAATACAAACCCTAAACACCCGGGCCCATGCCTTTAGGGATTAAAACATTGTAAATGTACAGATCCTACAAAATGAATAATAAGGAGAATGGCGCCTTAGACTAATAATAGCGCATGGTTGTATTGTTTGGTTTATTCGGCATTTAGTGGGAACAAATTAAAATCTTTATCGAAGGTTATGCTTAAAGGGTTTGAACATTTGTAAACATAACCTAAAAGTTAGTATATTCTAGGCTTAAAAATGGTAAACATAACCTAAAAACTAATCTTAAAAATGGTGTACATAACCCAAAAGTATATTCTAGGCTTACAAATGCTAAAGATAACTTAAAAGTATATTCTAGGCTTAAAAATGGTAAACATAACCTCTAAAAGTATTATTCTAATCTTAAAAATGGTGTACATAGCCCAAAAGTATGTTCTAGGCTTAAAAGAGGTAAACATAACCTTAAATGTTTCGCATAGTTGTTTAAGTATTAAGATGATGGACGAAATCAACTGTTATATATTATATACAGGGTGTATCAGGAAGAAACGGAAAGAATTGCAGGACGTGTTCTACTGGTGAAAATAATGAAAAAAGTTCCTATAAAAATAGGTCCGAAAACGCTTCGTTTTCCAGATATCCGCCATTTTGTTTTTTGTACAAAATAATTCATATCTAGAGAACGGTTTTACTGATTGAGTTAAAACTTGGCATGAAGTTTAAGCTGTCAATGATATACCTCAAAAAAAATAAACGATTAAATCCAATCATGCGTTTCAAAATGGCGGCTGTTTGAAAATGTCAAACCTAAATTACTCCAAAACCATACATTTTAACGAAAAATGTCAAGACACCTTTTTTGTAGCCCTTTTGATTCCCTATCGGATGGTGTAACTGTCAAAACAATCGGATGAAGTTTAACGAGTAAACGAGTAAAGCAAACAAATATTCTACCTTGCTAATGCGTTATACTCTTTTGTAACGTACACTCGCTTTTATGGAAGTTAATAAAGTAATAACAACATAAAATTATAATTGTAAACAAAAATTTAATAAATAAATACAAATAAAAAAATATATTATAATTTTGAATTAATTAGCAATTAAATAAAAATAAACCTAAATAAAATTTACCAAAACTTATAAGAAAATTGTATTACAATGAGTTAATACAAAATAATGACTTTTAACAACAGAACTATGTTTTGATCATTAGTTGTAAAACACCAAATTCACCTCAATTTCATTTCTCAGCCAGGAAATTTCAAAACTTACTGTCTAATAAATTACTGTAGTGTGTTGTTTTGTCTATCCTGCTATACCAAGAGTTTGATGCCATTAATTCAACATAAAAGGATTTGTACATTGAAATAGATTCAATAAGATGAAGAACGAAACACTTACCTGTGCAAAGGCGTTTTGTAATTTAATCCCACCATTAAATCTTTGTAATGGTTCATTAGCCGAAACGGCCTAGTAAGAAAAAAGTATAATAATTACATATCATACATTTATGCTCAAGAGACGTGCTGGCGATTAACGGAATCAACATAAAGTTTGTATAATAAAGTAAATACTTTATCGGCTCATTACTGGCTTCAACATATTTACTACCTTGGTCATTATGTTGGTCATTATATCAAACTACATTGATAGTTTTCACTTGTCAATAACAGAGACAGGTTGAAAAAAGTAGTAACCTATATCACTGTTGTAATTCTATCTTTTTTGACTTCGACAACGTTAATTCCTCCAATTAAAAAAAAATACGAATACAAATAATTGAGTTTTATGTTGAAGTTCTATCATACGCGTTGGAAATTTATCTTTCATGTGTGAAACGTTTTTTGTGCAAAGTGCTTCATGTTGCCTTGCATGGTAGTATTGTATGCCTTATGGTTTGAAAGGTAAGTCGCTCTCCCTTTTATTTCTTATCTTATTATCTTTAACTTTGACTGGCCATCATTTCAATGTCGTTGATGATTTGAAACTCAAGCATTTGCAGATAAATTTATATTTTAATAAGCCTTAAATAATGCACCACAACCATGTAAATTTACATTTTAATAAGTTGGCCCGTCTTTATTTTACTATGTATATATATTGTTGTCTCACACAGTTCTTATAAATTTCAATGTTGAATTATTTTAAAATAATTAAAACGGAAAGCTTTAATAAGACTTTTTAATAAATTTGTATAAATAATTAAATTCAAACAAATAGTCCCGTCGGGTTTAAAAAATACATGCAGTGCACGAGAACCGTATAGAAAAATAATGTTAGTAATAAAACGAGTTCTAGTTTAGTGCTGTACACAAATTACCATTGAAAATGTTACACATCAAGAGGGAGGGAGGAAGAACAGAACTGCGTAACAAGTAAAGGGTTTATCCTGGTCGTGCTCCAGAAGAAATGCAAAGTGCGTGCCCTAGTTCTCTACAAAAAATGTTAATTATTTATTTATTTAGAGTCAGCATTCATGCTTAAAACATTCGTAGTGAATATACTTTATGTAGGAAACTGTATTTATGTAATTGAAATAATAATATTTGTGATTTAAATAACCCATTTAACCTCCTTGTCCTTTAAAAAGAAGAACAACTTAAAAATAGAAGCAACAGGAACTCACCCCCAAGTAAATAATATTCAAACCTTTTCTCACAGTTTTGGAAAACAGCCAGAGACAAGCCTCTTGTATGTAAATGTAAAGGATAAACATCTGAAGTGGAGGAAATTTATGAACTCTTTGTCTTAGAAGGAACTTCCTTTCTGTCGCTCCTGTTAACCTGTTACCTTAACCGTGATCCATCAAGTACCTTCGGCAAGGCTACTTGTAAGTTCGAAATGTTGACAATAGTATGCAAGGGCAATTGTTAACACTGGATTATAATTATTATAAATGAAGAAAAACAAAAATTACATACTTATCTGAAATAAATTATACTTGTTTTCGCGAGTCAAACGAAAACCGAGTATTTTTACGTATATTTATAAATAAATAAAACATAATAAAACTAAAACTAAACTTGTAATTTTCCTCAACAAAACGGATCCACTTTGTATTTATTACATATCGTTTTGGAAGGTTGTAATTAGTTTCTTCATCCTCGAATTCTTCATTGTTTGGAGATCGTTCTTATTCCAATTTTTTCAAGAACGCTAGCAAAAATTTGTCACGGGGAACCAATCTGGGCTGTAGAAAGAGTGATCGAGAATTCAATTCATTTCTTCAGTCTACCCCTCCTCAACCACGTTTGCCCTTGAGTTGCTACGGAGAAGGATGAATTCTCTGATACATTTGATTCTTTAGGCTGCTTTCACCGTACATCAACCATGGGAAAATCATGGTGTTGTTAGAGTTAATCATTAAAATTATGGCTTTTCTGATTCAGTGGTACGAATAGTCTTTACTGCTCTGATCCCTTCATTAACTCTGATCACAATTACCTAATTTAATTATATATATAATTATTCGTTCCTATACTCTTATTGATACACACATATCTTTTATTAATCGTTAAGCCCCGAAACATGCCACTCTGAATATCAATATATTACGATCACGTATACATCCTGAATATGCCGTTAACAAGAGACCACGATGCGACTATATTGAACCTTTATATGATCTATTTGCTCACCCCTTAAGTTGCGCTCGCAGAACTTCCGTGGAGTTGTCCGGAGCCGTCTTAGAGCTTCCGTGTCCCAGAAAATGCTATGTCGCCCAGCAGTCGATCCCTGGCGGTATGCAGAGATCCGGCGAGACCGTCAGTCACTCTATTTATTGGCACTGGCCTCGTTTTTAGGTCAGGGGTAACTGTATATAGTACGCTTGATTACCATACTGACCTACTAGGAGAGCAATTGCCAGCGTCACGTATTTCCACAGTTTTTGAAGTATGCCGTAACCACCTTCTACATTTCTGTGGTCTATCTTGTGACTGATAGATTTTACATTAAATATTTCTTAACTAATGACTATATTATAATAATTTTTATTGTAACTAATCCATCGATGTGTACAAATATTCCTAACAGTGTCAATTTTCCTCCAACCACAAAGAATGGCCTGCAACAGTTTTTCCAGTAGAATTACGGTCTTCCTTTCACTTGACAGCTTCACTTTATTTCTTCTGCAGTGGAATAACAGACTTCGTCTCATTCCATGCCAAGTTACCAAGCGTTTAAAATGTCTCCTTCTTTTCCGGAATCCACTCAGAAGCTCTCCCTGATTTGATACCTAACCTAGTTTTGAATGTCTGTCAGTAACCTCTGAACCTATGGATGCACATCATTTTCTGAAGCAAGCGTTGTGTTGTGGCATGATTACTTTCATAATTGGTTCTCATCTCGTAAACATTTTATCAACAACCAACCGTCTGTCAACTTCGGTAACATCAAGCGCTTGGATATTGTTATTTATGAAGCTTGACATTGGGATTCATGACTTTCATTATCCACATTTTCACTACCACCCTTTAATCTGGTTGCTGGTCCAACCAAACACTTAGGTTTGAGATATATTAGCGTTTTCAAACTGGGCTTTCAACCGAGTCAAAATGCCCTTTATGGTAATCTCTTTCTTTGTTAAACAGTTTACTGTAATCCATTGCACGATGGGCAATTTAACCTTTCGTTCACTAATTTTAACTTTTTTCAGATTAACTTTGTATACTTGAAAACACTCAACATTGTTTGGACAGATTTGGTTGAATTTGATAAGTCGCGTTTACCAAATGGTAATCATTTGGCGAGATAGGAATTTAAAGAAACATTCAGATACATTTAGTTTTGATTGAGTATTATCATTGTATAATGGACAATTTGAATAATATATAAATTTAAAATTTGACTTTCATATGCATACAGCGATTCTGAAGCGTGAAAGTTTTAAAAAGAGTTCTCTCTAATACACTTTGTGTTATAACCATATAGAGTTATATATTAAGTAAACACCAAAATAAAACCTGAAAAATATGTTTTAAAGAACCAAATTCCTCAAAATTTTACATACAGTTTTACATTATTTGTCTGTCGGTGCTTCACTTTTATGGTTTCTACAGTTTAACACATTCTGCGTCAAATTTACAGGCAATTTTTTTATACACCGTACCGTTCATGAAAAATGTATGAAAAGCATTAAAAATTAATAATTTACATATTTATTACGTTAGTCTAAAAATTTGTTGAATATGTTGATTTCTCTCCAAGAATTAGTCAATAATTTAAATTTGACATTTTTGTCGGGATGATATTTATTCGTTATACAGGGTGTCCAGCTTCGACTGTCCGAAACTTCACGGGCGTATTTGTCTGCTAAAAACAAGCAAATAATGCAATACAACATGTGTCCTATCTCTATTCGTTTGCTGTCTGTCAGTCTGTATGTAATTTTTATAAAATACTTAATATTTTTGGAAGTAGCAAAGATATTGAGCTTAAACTTTGTATACATATTTTTTGTGTAAGTTTTTATCACTGTACGAAAAGTTATACCATTATTTTAAATATTTTCAAAATGGCGGCCGTTTATAATTTTTAATATCAAATATCTCAAAGACCGCTAATTTTACAAAAAAATTACAAGAGACAAACAAGTTTACATTTTTAATGAAAAACACAATGTTTTTTTAATTTTCCAAATATCTTTAAAGACAGCCGAGATATTAGCTGAAAACGAAAAGTGTATGATACAAGTGGTGTAGATCTAATACAAACATAAAGATTAAGGCAATACATTTTCCTGTTTTTTACAATATCTTCGTTATCCTTTGAGCTACAGGCAAAATAAAATAATCATTTTGTTTGTCAAAAAATATGTAGGCCTAAACTTTTTTGTCTCTTGTAATTGTTTTTGTAAAGTTAGCGGTTTTTGAGATATTTGACGTTAAACATTATAAACCACCGCCATTTTGAAAATATTTAAAATATTGTTATAATTTTTTGTACGGTGATAAAAGGTTACGCAAAAAATATGTGTTCAAAGTTTAAGCTCAATATCATTGCTACTTCCAAAAAATATTAAGTATTTTGTAAAAATCACATACAGACTGACAGACAGCAAACGAATAGAGATAGGACACATGTTGTATTGCATTATTTGCTTGTTTTTAGCAGACAAATACGCCCGTGAAGTTTTGGAGATTCGAAGCTGGACACCCTGTATAAACAATTTACCAAACCATCGGCTTGAGCAAAAACCATGTTTGGAAATTAAAAATTGTTTTGATCCTAACATACTTTAATTGCATTAAGTAACTCTACAGATGTACAAGGGCCAACTTAAGTACTATCCAATAATGTTTCTACTCTATTCAAACAGACTTTGATAGGAATACATGTGAATAAAACTCATCCTTGCTGAAACCATAGACTTCCCTATGCACACAATCTTCCCACGCCCATCCACACTCTGTACCTTCACTTTTGTTTGTTAGCCAAGTAGTTCTCTGTTGTAGTACAGTAGAACTCCAATTATCCGGATTAATTGGGACCGGACCCGATCCGGATAATCAAAAATCCGGATAATTGGATTTTTCTCGAAAAAAGGCCGCTTTTAGGAGAAAAACGTAAACAAAACATAATAGAGAACATTTACGGTATTTATTGTGAAAAAAACAATATAAATGACAATGTTTACATTACGTAATATTTATAAACAATACTAAATCACTGTAAATACATTATTTTTTTAACATACCAGGTAGAGTCAGCTGTTTTGCTACCTTAAATCGATTCCGCACCGCTAAGTCTCGCATCCGTTTGACTATGTACTTATTCAAATCTGATCCGGATAATTGGCGATCCGGATAGTTGGAGTCCGGATAGTTGGAGTTCTACTGTATATATAACATATGCCTGTTTTATATATTTTCCTTATTCCGTGTTAAGCTACCTAGTCAATATACCCGCTGGAGAAGCCATGGCCATGGTTTTTTCATTGGGATAATATTTATTAAAGTATGGGTTTAAACGGGTTTTACCCGTTTAACAGTCATATATGGTCTATATAAAATGCAATTTTAAATAAATGAAACTATTAAATTGTGTTTGTTTTCGTGTTTAAGTAAATACAAACAAACTGAGCAATATCTGGACAATAAAAAACTGTAATAAATTGTCAGAGACGTTGTTAGAGTAATAACTTGGTGCCATAAAGTCTGTGAAGCAGTTTACGGCTTCGGAATAGAACGCAAACCCTTATGATGAAGCACGTCTCACTTCTTGTAATAACATTAAAGCTATTTTAGATTATTGTTTTATGGATATTAATGTTTAACTAGAAATGGAAATTGTCTTTTTACACTTTAAAATCACTGAAACACATTCAATTAAATAATTGAATGAACCATCGATATGTTTGTTGAAGGTACTAAAAAATCAACGAAAGCTAAAAACAAATGTGCATACAGAAACGACGTTTTGATATATGAGTCAAATTTAGGTTTAACATTCTTTTAAAAATTAATTAAAGCTTAGTCGCACAGAAACATAATTATTTAATTTGGGTTAAACAATCCAACTGAAAATTAACAATATCACTTCACTTTTTTATAAATGCAAAACATTTTTCGTTCTACCTGATATAAGTTTTCCTGCATATTGAAGAAGTTTAATAACATTAGACTACCTGTTTAGATCTTTGTTAAAATTGTTAACCTGAATATAGAAATAGACCAACAAAGAGTACTTCAACACAATGATCACGTTTTCTATTTGCTTTAATTTGGCTACAGTTACTTTTTTTATTAATTTAGTTTTTATTTTATAAGATTTACAATATGGATATTCTGTACTTGTACAAATTAAAATAAATAATCTTCTAAACTGACTTATAAATAAGAGTTAATCATATAACGCAAATTATACAAAATGTAACTTAAATAAATCAATTTAAAAAAACAAAAAACAAAAATAAGAGTGAAGCACTGTTCCTTTAGTATTTTTGAATTATTTTTGTGTGGCTTAGACAATAATTCTTTTTTTGAAAATGAAACAATCATATAAAGAATTATCAAGAAATAAAATGTACCCTAAAAAAACAAAAAAAATTATAACCTCTTTAAAAACCTAACCTAAAATTCTTAATAGGTACTGATCATCCTGCAAACCCAACACTCTAAATATATAACTTTATATGACATAATTTGTTTTTCAAAGATTTTTGTGTTCTTTACCTGTAGTGTTGTCTATTCCAGTTTTTATTAATCATAGTTCTGGATTGATCATTACTCAAGACTTAAGCGTGGTAATTATTTTCTGTGTTTTTCATATTGACTAGAAACAAGATCAACTCTTAAAAATAATGTATTAAAGATGGAAAAAATCGTAGTTTTGCTACCACCCTTGTGTGCGGGAACTTCATGTATACCTTGACATTAGCAGCAATGCTAAACTATGATGAGAGACAATCTAAAGCATGATTAGACCTAATAATGTACAATTTACAGTATGTCAATGCGCAAAGTGGACTATATTGTATTATAAACGTATAACTCAGATCATTGGTATAATTATCGAGCAGTTGGGCTGTTTGCAATCTAATGTTTAACACATAAATAAAAGTAAAAGCATACTGCGTTTTCCATACATTACATTATTATAAGGGTGTTTGAACCAATAGACAGGAAATACAAGACAAATTACATAATGTTAAAAATTTTAGGTTTTTAAATAAAGTATTTTAGGTAGTTGAAATAACTTGAATTAATTTTGTAAAAATTAAAAAAAACTTGATGTTTAATCTGTAATTGTTATTTGCATTAAAATATGTCTAAATGTTATGTTATTTAAATTATCTTGATTTGTAGTTTTTATAGTTCGTCAGATTTACGAACTACGATGCGCTGGCGAGAGGGAAACATTCAGGCAAGCGGGGACGCCGTCCGCTGGAGGGGAAGGGATACCACGCTATCACCGTTGTCGCCACAGCCTTGTGTTTTATTACTTCCAGATCGAAGTGTTACGTTCAGAGCTCGGTATTAGACTGAGATTCTCTGACCCCCCACCAATCGAATTAACTCCGAATATAATGCGCATGTCGAGGTCACGGCTCATGCTAGACATTCTCTACTATACTTTATAATAATATGTTTTTTTTTTGCTTCTTTGCTTTACTTATCTGTGGTGTCATTATTCAAATTGATTTTACTAATTGCTAGACAATAACGGGCAGTTTTTTATTACACTTTTGGACACACAGCGCAATGCAAGTTTAAATAAAATTCGAACACAGTTGTCATGCTGTATTCTTTGCCATTCTTGGTTTCGCGGAAATGTGCATTGACAGGGTCTACTCATCCAAGCAATGACAGCCAATAAGCACATAAAACTCTGAAATTTACAAACTCTTAAGAACTGTGAGTTAATTTGAAAATACCACCAAATCATGATCGATGGACTAGATTCGTAGGCACATGATTTTGTCACAACAGCAGATTTACATGGCCTAACGTCTTTACTTCATGCCAGTTATAGTAACGGGGGAGCAGAACAACACAACTATGATTTAGGTTTCAGAACTACTTAGTTTGGGCAGACTATCTGGTCAAGAAGGAAGCTAAGATCTCTGTCTGTGAGCCGGAGTTTAGAGTTCCTGATGTCCCGTGGTGGTTGTCTTACAGTGGTCTAAAGAGAACCTTAAAACCTCAAAAAGCCTTTTCAACCTTTCAAACCAGGATACAATGCTGACTAAAAGCTTCTCTTAGTCCATCTTTCTTCTAGTCAGGTCCACGATCTTTTCGGAAGTTGGGCTTTTGAATGAACATCTCATATATCAGTTATGCAACGAGTCAGAGGAGTTTGCTATCATATCGTGCTGTAGGTATATTTTTAAGATGACTGTATAGCATTTAGAGATGATATTTATAGCGTACAACATAGTCTCAGACGTCACTTATACCCTGAGACACAATCTACCACCATAACTACATATCATCGCAATAACAGTTATAAATGGCAGAATAGTTTAGGGAATCAGTTTTGTCTGTAAACAGGAAAACCATTACGAAGAGTAAAAAATATTAAATTAATGATGTATCTTTATCAGATACTACCTGACCCGGCAATGCTTTGCTATTGCATAATTATTTTGGTGAAATTTGAGAGATCGTTATTTAGTAAATTTGACACCCCCAAACCCAATAAATTTTCGAATTTTTGTAAACCTTTTCGTAGCGACCACCAAATTTTAAATTTCAAAATTTCATTCCAATCCGTTTGGTAGTTTTGGAGAGATCGTGATTTAGTAAATTTGACCCACTCAAACCCCCCAAGATTTCGAATTTTTGAAACCCTTTCTTAGCCAGCACCTACGGCCCTAGATGAAGTCACATACAAAATTTCATTCCAATCCGTTCAGTAGTTTTAGAGAAATCGTTATTTAGTAACTTTGACCCCCCAACCACCTAAAATTTCGATTTTTTTTAAAAGCTTTCTGAGTTAGCATCTATGGCCCTAGAGAAAGTTACATACCAAATTTCGTTCCAATCCGTTAGGTAGGTTTGGAGAAATCGTGATTTAGTAACTTTAACCTCCCCCAACCCCCTAAAATTTCTAATTTTTTGAAAACCAAATTTCGTTCCAATCCGTTTAGTAGTTTTTGAGATTTCGTGATGAGTCAGTGAGTGAGTGGTATTTGGCTTCTACTTATATAAAGCTAGACGGTAACACTGATTCATTGACATTAATTATTTGGCACTTCCCGTAATCGGACCCCCCTCAACCTTATACTTGAATTAAAGCTCTCGACGAGAAACTTTTGGGAAAAGTGCCAGAAGTTAACATCTTTTAATTTTGCAAGCACCTTTTGGGCGGGAAAGATTTTTTAGATTTTTTTAAATTTTTTCATTTTTCACTTTGAGCGTGTTTTGTAAGAAAACGGTAAAAGATAGCAGAAAATTTTAAATACAAAAGTTGTAGAAAATTTAATTTCAGACAAACGATTTTTCATCAGATTTAAGATCCAATCATCCATTTAGCCACTATTCATCCGAGAAGGGAAGCTCCGCCCAACGTTCTTAAAGCTAGCCGGTTTCACTGATTCACTGACATTAATTATTAGGCACTTCCCGTAATCGGACCCCCCCCTCAACCTTATACTTGAATTAAAGCTCTCGACGAGAAACTTTCAGGAAAATTGCCAGAATTAAACAATTTTAAATTTTGGAAGCACCTGTTGGGCGTGAACGATTTTTTCGATTTTTTTAATTTCTTCATTTTCCCACTTTGAGCGCATTTAGCAAGAAAGTGGTAAGAAATAGCAAAAAATGTTAAATACAAAAGTTGCAGAAAATTAAATTTCAAAGAAGAGATTTTCCGTCAAATTCAATATCCAATCATCCATTTAGCCACTATTCATCCGAGAAGAAAGGCTCCGCCCAACGTCCTTAAATATAGCCGATTTCACTGATTCACTGACATTAATTATTAGGCACTTCCCGTAATCGGAACCCCATCAACTTTATACTTAAATTAAAGCTCTCGACGAGAAACTTTTGGGAAAATTGCCAGAATTTTACATTTTTTTTATTTTGGAAGCACCTTTTGGGCGGGAAAGATTTTTTAGATTTTTCAATTCCTTCATTTTTCCACTTTGATTGCGTTTTGTATGAAAACGGTAAGAGATAGAAAAAAATGTTAAACACAAAAGTTGTAGACAATTTAATTTTAACTAACGATTTCCCATAAAATTGATGATCCAATTATCCGTTCAGTCGCTATTCACCCAAGAAGGAGCTCCGGCACACAATCCTTCAAATTTCCCATGTTAATCTTATGAAGATAATGTTTAATGAGTTTGAGTCAGCTGCCAAATAAAACAGCTGATTTATGCTAGGTCATCTATGTACAAACGAGCCAAAGATTAACGAGATTCTTTATCAAATTTTCCAACTGCGAGCGAAGCGAAGCAGCCATCTGAGGCCGAAGGCCAAGGCGGGGTTGGGACGCGAAGCGTCCAGGGGCAGAGCCCCTAGTTTATATATATATGGATAAATAATGTTAATTTAACAGAAAAAATTTCTTTTTTTTAATTTTTAACATACGAATTTTTGTCCATATGGTTTTAACATAAGAAAAGGTGGCGTTTAAATCTGTTGTATGATGATAAGAACATGGTGATTGACTTCATCAACACTGATGGTATAGGAATGCACTTCGGTTTGAATGTTTTACATTACTTAGGAAAAAACAATTATTACTCGCAGAAACGATTGAGTATGTATACTTACGGCAGAGCTAGTTAAAATTTATACTACAATTTCTTCATAAAGTTGTGCATTCAATAGTATATTTTTGTTGTAATAAATAGTTGAATAACAAGTAATAAACCTACAAATTACTTTATAAGATGAAAATATAAGAACCCATTTTGTGCTTGGAGTTGGCGAAGTGTCAGAATATACTGTATGCGTTAGATATACAAAGCCGTAAACAATACGGACGTTGTGTCTGACAGAAAGTTGGC
>JAGFPH010000181.1:461386-476208 GCA_018207615.1 Philaenus spumarius | reverse complement strand
GCCGTACTTCTAACAGCAGGGTGTAAGAACGATGTGCCTACTGTATTATTGAAGCAAAGCAACCGATTATTTTGTATAGTACTGTATGACACCTACGGAATAAAAGCCTTCCAAACTGCTATTTTAAAGAAATTTTTATCTTTTTATCGAACTTTTGCAGCTGTGAGGAAGTTAAACTAATAACTGTGGATATTGTACAATAGGAACATAATAGTACAGATTCCTCACGCCGGCAATGAACCCCGAGAGGGGAAGTAAGGCCCGGTCCCCACGCTGTGTTTGTTGTGTCCAACGTCACCAGTACAACCTCAATAAAAAAAATAGACCTCTTTTCTTCACTGTACACCCTAGTTTGTCACTGTAATGTAACGGTAAATAAAAGTGATAAACACATTTTTCTTAGTGAGCAGGACGTGTAAAAATTTGTTGTTTTATTTATAAATATATACAAGTGTCACAAAAAAACCTTATCGTGCTATAATACATGCGTTTTGCTATATAATGCGTTCTTGGAATCGACAAATAAAGAGAGCAGGAAGGCAGGAAGTATTTCCTGAGATACCATTCCCGTTACATCATCCTATTTACTTTTCCCACACAAATTTCGTATGTGTATTAACTAACTTTCACCAACCTGGCGACTGACAATACAATGTTAAAAGAATACAAAACCTAAAACTAACTTTAACCTAACTAAACTTTAAATAATACAGTATGATTAAAACTAGATAGTATTATGGTATCATTGGATCTGCGGAACAGCCAGGATCGCAACAAATCAATGTCAAACAAGCACAAAATGTATTCATTACAGGAATTACCTTCCTCCTGACTAAACAAAAGGTCGTACAGAAAATTGTTATAAATAAAAAAGTTAATTCCACTAATTATCAACAACTTTCTCGCAAAAAGTTTTCTTTTTGCCTAAAAACACAAAAATTTCTCGCTTTGAACATTTTTGTTGTCATCACTTTTATTTTATAAAAAACTTAGTACAATTTTGCATCACAGTTATAACATTTTATAATTTTGTATTAAACAAAACCTTACTTATTTATAGATATTTGTCATAGTTTTCTCTAAAATGTGAAATACTTTTTTATAAAAAGGTTGTAAGCAAGTACGTAAAGTTATAAGAATGTGAGCGCTGTCTATTCCCTCAGTTAAATGTTATTTATTTGTGGACCTATTTTTTTGTGGAATTGGTTGTACCGCCAATGCAGGTTTAAGGAGAAGTAGACTGTAGAAGGGATGACTCGCGCATTAGGCCAAGTTTACTCCTAGTTTGCTCGAACTGTATGTTTGTTTGTAGCGATATAGTGCTCCAATTAACAGCCTCAGAATAGTAGCAGTACAAATATACTAAGATGGCCTTTAGAATTTAAAGAGAAATGACAGGCCGCAGTTAGAAAGTACTGTTACTATTTCAATAATACTTAATTATTCAAAACTTGTGATTATATTTTATAAATTTATATCTCTTTTACACGAGTTTTAGACACTACCAAGTCTATATTAACAGCAATTAGGTACGTCAATTTAGAAATGGCTTGTTTGAAGTGTCTCAAAGGTACATTATATAGTATTAGTTGTTATTTAGTTGCTTGAAACTTTAACTGTTGCATAAGAAAAATATTAAACACATAAATGCATAGATTAACAGCTGATGTTTGTAAAACAGTGGTGGCATAAACCGTGGTAGAAGGCGTACGAAGACTAAAACATATGGTGTAAACTTTGACTCTTTAATCCTTTCGGAAACCCAATTCAACATTCTGTTTACAGGATACCACTAGCTAGATCTAATTTACCAACAAAATATGTTTATTATTCAAAGTAATAGTTAATAATTGTCATACTACACAAGTCTTTTAATATTTTAAATAAACGGTACCAGGAACTGGCACATACTTTCCCACAAACATATTTAAATTATTAAACATATTCATTGTGACTTTTATAATTATAGGTGGGGTAGGAGAGGTGATATTAAAGTAGGAGATTAACTAAATATTATTATTATTATTAGCTAGAGAGAAAACTATTCAATCGATTTGGAACAAATTTTGCACAAAACACGTCTATTAGGCCTGTATAGATAGTTCCTTTATAGGCACGTAAACAGGTTTTGAAAAACAACCCAAATTTTAGGCAAAAAAACTCAAAAAATCAGTTATTATTATTATTTGATATACAAGAATTTAAAAAAAAGATACGATTTTCTACGTATGGTAGGGTACATTAGGGACTACAAATAAGCCAAATTTTATCAAAATCGTTAGAGCAGTTTTTTTATAAAAAAATAATAACAGATTTTTTGGTTTTTTTTGGCCAAAAAGGGGATCCCAAAACGGATATTTCCACAAATATCTCAACATTGATTTTTTTGCGATCACTATACTTTCTCTGTACTTACTGTATAGTGAGAAAGTAAAAAGTGAGCTCTAGCAGATTTAATTTTAAAACTATATTTTTAATATTAATTCACTTAACTTCGCCTTTAATGTTGTTTTTGTGTCCGTTGCGTTCTACTATGTTCCACGTTTCACAACTTGCCGTTTCTTCTTTTGTTCTTATTGGTTTAGTTTATTGTATAATCTCTTTAATTAACGTATAAACATATCACAACACATTATTCTTGCCTTTTACAACTAAATTCTACGCAGCATCAGTCAGTATATTTCATCACAATGACCACTTGAGTTGTGTTGGATGATTCCTATTGTTCATTGTATTTGTAATTCCCCGACAGAATACATTGTTCAGAAGATAAAGCATTCTGAAATAATCTCGTACAGGGCGAATTGTACTTCAACTAATTTTGAGAAAGGCATTAGTAATGTTGAATTATTTCTATATACACAAGTTTGAAAAAAAACCACTTAAATTATACAAAACAAGCACATGTATTGTTGCACTAGTATATGTTAGCTAATAACCATTAGGGGGTAAAATACATTAGGAAATGTTTAACTTCATGTGGCAAAAATATTAGTTAAGTATTAGTATTAGTTCATGTTGCACAATGGGATTAAAAATAATCTAGTACATTTTTTACGTACCACATGTCACAGATGTATTACTTAACTAAAAATCACTTGGGGGGGGGGGGGTAAAGAGTTACTAGGAAATTTTGACCTACATGTCGCATAAGTATTAGTTAAAAATAAACACTTTGGTGTCAAAATGCACTAAGGAATATTTACCCCTATGTCGCATGTGTATTAATTAACCAATAAACACTGTGGGCTAAAAATACACTACGAAATTTTTACCCCCATGTGACAGATGTATTACTTAACTAAAAATCACTGGGGGGAGGGGGTAAAAATACAATAGAACATTTTTACCTACATGTCGCATGTGTATTAGTTAACCAATAAACATTTTGGGGTCAAAATACACTAAGAAAAATTTACCCTCTTGTTGTTAGTAATTCTAGGAAGGCGGAAAAATTCACTCCTACACCGGATAAAATGATTGCCTGGGTGATACGAATTTCTTTATAAATTAGAGTTTAGCGTTCCTATGTAAAATATGTAAAAAAAAAATTAAAATACAAATCGGAGGATATAATTTTGATACAAACTCAAAATTACGTTTTTTTGTCTTGCCAGCCCTTAAGATTTACTATGTCAACAGTGACCTCTATTCGATGTTTCATTTAAATAAAATTTCCTCTATGGATATCGTTATTAGTTAGTATAATGCTGAGTAAAATTTTCAAGATATACTGAACACATGGAGATCAAAACGTTATTTACCTATATATTTTTAAGACTAAGTGTTGTTTGAAAAAGAACATAGTTTTTTTTTAAAAAAAAGTCTGTAGCACGCGGTCAGTCATGACTTATCACTCAGGAATCCTACAAATTGTTTGAATTTCTTAAGTGCTAAGAACCGATACCAGTTACCAATTTCAAACTCTAAATATTAAAAACCTTATTTGTTGTGTGGGGAGCATTTGCAGCAGAAGATAAGTAATACTGGAACGAAAAGCCTTGACGTACACTTGAACAAAATATCTCTTCAGAAGAAGCTTTTATAATAAAATATTACTTTTAAATAAACATTCATTCGAGAGTTTGAAATCTTTCAGAAATGTTTGTTCTCCTCTTCAAGAATCACTTTCTATATAATAAGGAAGTTGAAATAATTTTCGGAAAAGTCGGAATTATTTAAAAAGCAAATAAATATTTTTTATGATTTTAAATTTATTTTAGAAAAACCTTGTAGTTTTAAATTTCCAACACTCTACACTAGCAAATTAGTTTTTGAGATAAGTTCAAATTCATACTAAAATTAAAAAGATTTCTTCTTATTGTATGCAAGCTAGGATCCTAATTGGCCGAGAAAATAAAATCGTCATTAAGTTTATTTGCAACACAGTTGCATATGTTCGATCCTTGTTAGTGGCCAAAATTTTAGTTTCAATATACGCTGCTCCCCCGGCTTCATTAGTCTAACTGGTTTACATTAAAGACATAATAAAGTGCACAAATAAGCCTGTCTGTGAATATTTCGAGATACTATGAAAAGTTACTAACCTCTTTGCAACAATCTTTTACCTTTATTAAATTATGACACTTCTTAGATCTTTAGTTAGACAATTTAATTTTGTGAAATGGATATGTATTAATATAGAAACAAATGACTAAATCAATCGGTTTCAAAATATAATGACAATGTCAACCACTTTGAAATCATTGAAACATTTGTCGTTCAAAAGAAAGGAGGCTATTAGAAGTCATGTCACATCTAAAAGAAAATGTTACATACAATATTTTCTACGAACAGCTTACAAATAAATAATCGAATTACTAATGTTTTCTCTACTATATATATATAACTTAAGATTGACAGTATTAGCTCTCTAGCTTCATATGCTGTTACATGTTTCTAAAACACTCTAAAAGTATTTTCGAAAGTACTTCTAGAAATACTCTAAAACAGTCGGGGACATTCTGGTCAGTCTCACCCACTTCGGTGCTCGATTTTTAGCAGCTTTGCGAATTCCCGCGAGAAGTCCATTGCAACAATGAGCGATTTTGACGGCCTGTATTTTCTAACCCATCCCTTGCAATTTAAGACCTTAATCATAGATGGTGGATTGAGGTCTATCATACCATATACCCCAATGGTACTGCTGGGTTTGTGTCGGAATTATAGCGTGGCGTACGTAATTATCACACTCATATACCAGAACAGTTATACCTCATGTTAAATGTTCTACTAACAAATAACTTTAAAATTAGTTATAACTCGACTTATAACTACATTAAAAAATTACAAAACTTAATATATGGGCCATTCCTCTATCACAACAAAAACAAGTAAAATTGGTTAAAGTGTCAGACACATAACTGCAAAGTTTCATTACAAACTGATAAATAAGTTTTGAATTATTAAATATATTCCAGATTTTTGCCCGAGCGTGGATTGTCCATACGTCCCATTACTAAAGAACTCACCCCCGCAGATCCATTGGGGTTGTGTAGTCGGATAGCCCAACATTGAGCATTCATAAATAAGGTTTTAGTTTGGTTCATAAATAAGGGGTAGGGTTCGTAATTATAGCGACATGCATGCCTTAACTATATATTGATTATTATTTAACCTCAGTGACTGAATACACTTTACATCATATCCTTGTAATAAATGAGCTTTAGTCCATTATCACAGTTATTGCACAGAAAGTATGAAGTAGGCCTAACTGTAATAATTCTAGAATAAACACAAATTTATGGAAAGAATATGTAAATTCGCAAGCATGGGTTTGCTGCGTGTAAATTTCTCCCCGCCAAGTTTTAATATCAAGGGAAGTTGAAAGGTTTCACCTCTTTGTTTGTTCACTTGACTATTTCAATTTTAATATCTTGCTGAAAATGACAAATGTAAAAGCATTTACATTTTATTTTCCAATTTATACTTTATTTCCATCTTTGAAATTACTTTCTTAAGATATTGACCAGATTTTATTTTAGAAAGCAAGTGTTTTGAAATGAATCGATATGAGGTCGGGTGCTTACGTGAATATTGCAATGAATGAGTTCCAGGCTTCTACAGCTAGAACCTCCAACACAAGTTGGGTACGTTTCAACAGATTACTGGATATCGATTACTTGCAACATAGTGCTGCTCCATTACTGGTCTAACTGGAATAAAGTAAAGACACCAAGCAAATAATCATTAACAAATAAATAAATTTAAAACAAATACTTTAAACACTTCTCTTGCTGAACATACACGCTTTATTTAAAGAACGACTTTTTTAAAACAGATTTCTATAATTCCATGATTACAGTTTCTGTTAGTGTTATTAAATAATATAATTTAACAAGTGTAAAATTATCTTTTTAGCAAAATCTTTCACTATGAAATGAAACATAGTGTATAAAACAAAACCACAGACACAAACACGGAATTGAAAGTTACTACACAGATCACGTTGTGCAAACAACTTTACCCACGACCGCCATACTGGTGTAATAGCAACACACGTGTTGTGCTGTTTCCCATAATGCCACTACGCTTTTTGACTTGCTAACATTGGATTGTTCAAATTAAGCTGTTAACTTGGTTCAATGAGAAAAATACTTTTACAAAAAACAGTGAAGCCTGTTTACATATAAGTATTCTTCAGTGAGAGAAATACACATCGTATAGATGCCAAGAATTTAGTGAAATAATTTTAATTTTAAATAATTGTTTGTCAATTTCACTTACAGCGTGGAATACTTTTGAAGGTCTCTTCAAATTAAATTTTAAATATTTCATGAGACGTGTTTCGGACACTAATAGTCCCTCGTCGGGTGATAAAAACACTTAATATAACATCCAACAAGAAAACCAATAATTGCAGAAAACAAACAACAGTACTCAATTACTAACATTTACAATAAACATTATAAGATTCGGAGTCGACGTTAAACGATAAAACTAGAACGTGTGTTGAACTTTACGGAAATATGGTGAACGGAGAATAACAAAAGTAGGACTCAAGTAAGGCTGTGATCTTGATACATGTTAAACTACGTGAAACCCTTATTACTCGTACATTTTTTGAAACCTAGAAGAAATGTTATTCCTCTTTAGTTTCCCATCAACAAAAGGGGAAAGTTTTGGTGTTATTTCAGGTATTTTTTTATCGTAGGCCTAAATACTACAACTAGCTGAATACCCGTGCTTCGCTACAGGGAATTCGTTTTTTGCATCACTACGATTCATAATCAATTGTAATATTTTTCTCTCATTTTCTTTACCTATTATTTTACGAAAGTGAATTACAACATGTGTTTTCAATTATTTGTTATTTATTGTTCACCGGCTGCCTGTAAATCGTCTTCGTCACGGTATTTGAGCTAAATAAATAAAATCAATAAAAAAATTTAAAATTCAGAGTGAAGAGCGTCTTATTTTTTAACAGTTAAATCTACAAACTGGTAACTCACAGTCTTAGCTAGATGTTTGCAGATCACCCAGATACGTCTTTAATATATGCGAATAACTAACCTAGATCGGGTTAGTTTTGATCATCTTATGCCTAAAATATTTTCGTAAAATTAATAAGTGCCAAATTTCGCCTCGCTAGCTTTAAGGAAAGAATACCAATTAATATTTACTGTTTTTAGGGGTTGTTATCACATATTCAATCCCTAGCAGCACGTAACAAAATGTAAAACTGGTTTATGTATCTTGTAAGAAATAAATCTACAACATTTTTTTTTCAGCTCTCTAGCTTTAAGGAAGGTATAAAAATAAAATAAATATTTATTGTTTTAGGGGTTGTTATCCCATTTAGCAGCACGAAACAAAATGTAAAACTCATTACCTTTTTATATGTGTTTTGTAAGAAATACATGTACACAGCTTTAACTTTAATGAAATTAAACAAACAATATTTATCGTTTTAAGGGTTGTTGCAACCCATAAAGGCTAAATATTCTAAAATCCTAGCTCAGTGCATCTGTAGCACCTATGAGCAATATGTGTACAAAATTTCACTTTGCTTGGCGGTATTAAATTAATATTTATAGTTATAGGGGTTGTTAGTAAATGTTAATCACTTAACAGAACGTAATAAAATATATAACGTATTTATATAAAATTCAAAAATAGCAGCACGTAACGAAATGTACAACTGGTTTATTTTTTTATAGGTATCGTGTAAGAAATAAATGTACAACATTTCAGCTTTCTAGCTTTAAGGAAAATAAAACAAACAACATTTAATTTTAGGGGTTGTTTCAACCCTTAAAAACTAAATATTTTAAAATTCCTTCTTAGTGCGACTTTAGAGCCTATGATCAATATTTATACCAAATATTTTACTTTCCTTGGCGGTATTAAATTAATAATTATTGTTGTAGGGGTTATTTCTAAGTGTTCAGCCCTTAGAAGAATGTGGTAAAATGTATAACTGGTTTATATTTGTATATGTATCTTGTAAGAAATAAATGTACAAAATTACATCTTCCTAGATTTAAGGAAAGTAAAACAAATAATGATTATTGTTTGAAGGGTTGTTTCAACCCCTAAAGGCCAAATATATCAAACACCTTTCTTTGTTCGCCTCTAACCCCTAATGAGCATATGTGTACCAAATGTCACGTTCCTAGGCGCTATTCAATTAATATTTATAGTTTTAAGGGTTGTTACTATAATTTCACTCCTTAGCAGAACTTCACATAATGTAAAACTTGTTTACTATTTATATGTATCTTATAAGAAATAAATGTACAACATTTTGGTTTGCTAGCTTTAAGGAAATTATAACAAACAATACTTTATGTTTTAGTAGTTGTTTCAACACTAATGGTCAAATATTTTAAAATCCTTTCTTAGTGGTCCTCTAGCCCCTATGAAAAATACGTGTACCAAATTTCAGGTTCGTTTCAACCCTTACATGCCTCATATTTAAAAATCCTTTGACTGTGCACCTCTAGCCCATATGAAAAATACGTGTACCAAATTTAACGTTTTTAGGAGAAAGAGTTTTAGAGATATATAACAAACAATATTTATTGTTTTGGTGGTTGCTTCAACCCTTACAGGCCAAATATTTTAAAAATCCTTTCTTAGTGCGCATTTAGTGCCTACGAGCAATATGTGTACCAAACTTCAAGTCCCTAGAATGGTATGGTTTTTGAAATACTGTGATGGGTGACTGGACTTCCTTCATATAGTCCCAGTTTTGATGAATTCATCGTCTAGTTTTCCACTGTTCAAAATTGTTCCTTTTTTCATTAATGGTGATTGTGTTTTCCAGAGCATTGTCTGTCTTTTGTTTTCTGGATTACACTAGAAGATCCAGATTTAGTCCTAAGAGATTACTTTTGAAAAAAAGATTTGGAACTTCTTCCAGTTGCTCCAGAATTTTAACTCGGAATTCCTTGCTTTATTCTGTTTTCTCTTGTGTGCGAACACTTTAGACCATTTTGCACATACATTTTGTCATATCAAGATCCTTGCGAGGAATGTTAAACGCGGTTTCATTGTTAATGCTCACATATTCAGCTATCATTCTTAGCCTAAGTTGGTGGTCTTTACGAACAATCTAACTGTTTGTTTCTATATTGTCTGTGGTTTTTGTAGTCACAAACATTGTCGTTTATCATCTTGAACATTGTCACGTCCCTCATTAGATGTTTGTCTGTCAAACCCACTCGCACAGGACAGGCAGCTATTGTTGACGTTCTGCTCAATTGAACTAAAAATTTTGCTTGACACTTTGTTCTTCTTCAAAACTTATCCCGGCAAACTACAAAAAAAAAAAACAAAACAAAAACTAAAAGGCGGTTCGCGATGGACTGAAAGTTATTGAGTATTGTTTTTTTTTTGTTCTATGAGTTCATACACGTTTAAGGTTTATAACCTGTTCTAACATGTTTTTTGAGTTTAATTCACTGTTTCGTTATTTAGTAGACATGCCTCGTCCAGCTTACGTTCCTACTTGAAAAAGGCCAACGGTATAGAAACATTTTCCAATTTTCCAAGGTGTAGTGATATAAATATTGCTTATACGATTATTGTGAGAACAGTGAAAGAAGGCGAAGGCTTTGAAGAATAGTGTTGTACACCCAAATAGAAAACATATTTGTATTCACGTATCACTAAAGGTGGGTTCCACGAATGTTTTCCTATAAAGTACTTACCAATATATACATTAAAATAAACTTGTATTTAAATTTTTGTAATTTTGTTGTCCGTTTTGAAATTGAGGAGGAATGGGAGTTTAGAAGAATTTTTGTATTAAGAAAACTAGAAATACAAAAATTATTATACAAAAAATATGTTTTACAATTGGTTAATGAACCCTTTTCAAATGACACCATAATGACATTAATATACAATACGTATTGTATAGGGTCAGGACTTTGAACCAAAAAAATGCATTATAGACGAGTTTTTGAGTTCTGAATAATGGAACACTTATATTTAGCGTGCTGTATAATTATGTCAACTTTAATTGTAACTCCTTTCTGGGGAAAATTAGAGACTGGCAGACTAACAAGTATTTCATTTTTGTCAAACCTTCAACATATTCCTAAACTATGATTTTTTGGATAACGCATTGTAATCCACAATGTTATTAATTAGATTTAAATTTTAGGAGTTCTTCAAAAGGCTTTTATATTAAACGTCTATTTTGGTAATTGACAGAATAATACTCTAACAAAATAAAAATTAAAAAATAATGATACCTAGGGCTACTGAAGGATTGAGAGTAGAACAACAAAACGAAATATTTAATTTGAATGGCTGGATTCATCCTGCGGCAGTCCATTCTTTGTGTAAAGCTATGTAAAGTATATTCAATAGTATTATTTTGGTTCAGAAATAACTTCGAGTAGTAACTTAAAAAAATAAACCTTAAGGGTCTGCTCCAGTAACGAGAAAGCAACCGGAAACGCAACCGCTTTTCACTGTATCCCTAGCTAAACAGTGCAATTTCTTGCAGCTGAACGCTTTGACATTGCCTCATTTTAAACCATTTTATAAGTCTATCTTTTGTAATTAAGTGTTGAAAAAAAAAAACTGAATATTCTTTATAAAATTTCGGATCCGGCTTGCAAATTATTTTTCATTATTAATTTTTTATTGTGTTAGGAAAAGAAATTCAAATTTTGTACTTACAAAATGTCAATTACCTAACAAATCAAAAGCATTTACAAAAAATGTAAATTGCAAGACGGTTGCGTATTGTGACTGTGCTTAAAATGAGACCTTGAAAACAATTTTATGATAAAAAGTAAACGAAATAAATGGTTTGATATTTAACATTGCTCTTATGGGATAAAAATCCAAGATGGCCGCCACTACAGCAGACCCTTAAGACATCGCTAAGTTAAATGCCAATATTTCAAATTTATTTCAGGTAACTGGGACCGTGTGTTGCTTAGCAATATGAAGGTCCTATCCCTAGGGTTATACTTTGACGTGTCTCAACGCACATTGTTTTGGACATGTTTTAACTTTCAATCGAAAACTCATAAAATAATAATCTGTAAGCGGTCAACTTCAACCATAGCCAAACATATATGAGACGTAAATGTCTCTAAAACCAATACAAAATTTACAAAACTATGTACCCATGCTTTGTTACAGTAACGACCTTTAAACATAAATAACTTATCGAAGGTTTTATATAAGCCTAACTGTATGGTGTATTTATTCAAAATAGAATTTGATATATAAACATTTATATGACACACATGCATTTTTACTTTCTCCACCCTATACGTAGTATATGGAGAAAGTATTGTTTTCGTAAAAATGTTCCAATTTGAATTTTTAGTTGAATTATCTGTTTTGGTGCTCCCAGAACCCCAAAAAACTGTTTAGTGCAATTATCTGTGTTGGTGCTCCCTGAACCCAAAAATATTTTTAGTGGAATTTTTTGTTTTGGTACTCCCTGAACCCAAAAAAGTGTTTTTAACGTGGTGTCTGTCTGTCAGTGTGTCAGTATGTATACACGACCAGAGGGGACACTATTGGTCCGATTTTCATGAAATTTGGTATGTAGGTACTAAACCCTAATAATATCTCCAGGCGTTTTTTTCATTTTTTGGAATTTTTAATTTTTAAGGGTAATTTACCCCTAAAAACCAATAAAAAACGACAAAAATGCAAATTTCTCAAAAACGGCTCTAACGATTTTGATCAAATTTTCAGTATTTATAGTGCTTAAGATGCCAAACAAAATGACGACACCCGCTTTTATCAAAACTTCGGCGTTTCATAATTATGGGGAAATGTTAAAAAATAAACAAGTTTATGTTGTCAATCTAGCATCACGGCGACGGCCGCACGGGGTAGCACAACGGTAGCGAGGACGGCCAGTAATTCAAAAGTCGCGCGATATAATCCCGCCTGGGACAATAATTTTTTTATACGATTGACGTAGGTAGAATATTATTTTTTTGTTTTGTTCTAAAAATTAGTAAATAAAATGATTAAAAACAATATTATTTTGACTACAGTAAGTTGGGAGAAAGTTTGTGTCAGTTAACTGATACCGTTTATTTGTGTTATGTTCTGATGTTCTGTAAGATTTAAAATTTAATAGTTTTATTATCTTGTTAAGAAATATTTTACCACTGAACAAAATCACAAAGTTAAAGAATTTAATTCTGGTATAGTACTTAACACATAGAGGTTACATTTATTTGTTGTTCACTATACAGACTATCAAAACTTATTTATCCGATCAGCTTTCTAATTATTAAAATCACGTTTATTGAGATTTCACCGATAATAATTTAACGATTAGCTGTAAATACAAAATTGTTATTGAACTCACCACCACTGATTGACGACATTTACAAGTATTAATTGAGGTTTCGAACAATGAACGAGTTACTATAGTATGGATTAGCTATCACCATAGATCATGATTTAGGTTATCCAAATACAATGCTATCACTGACACGTATTTACGATATGTCATTATTTTATTATATAATAATTACATTTTCTTGGAAGCTATTTTACTATTAGCATTGTATTTGGATAACCTCATGATCTATGCTATTAGGCAGAAGCTTTAAATAGTGGTTCTACGTCCGTTTTCATTAAATTTAAAACTCTGTTAATAAAATTGTTCAAATAGTTTCATTTTACAATATGGTGTTACATATTGTTCATATTAAATATAACATAGTAAGGAATATGAAACATTCCTCATTTTAAATTTAAAGACAGTGTGGAATAGGAATTTTGATCAACATCCCAGTTATCGGGGGTTTAAATAATTTACTGAATATTCGTATACAAACAAGAACCCAGTTTCATACATTTACAATAATTTATAAAATTAAAGACAGAGCAAAAGGATCTGCAAATTCAAGTAATAGTGTTGGTTTTAATGGACGGAAAATATAACGTTATATTGTTGTGGTACGCCAAAACGTGTGGTTCTCTAATCTCATGGCCACAATGAAAGGAATGGGTTAAATTATGTTCAGATTATTTGTTGGATGCTTGCTCGTGTGGATTGTTATTGCAATATAGTCAATAAGGGAGTAAGAATTTAAAGAAAATTAAATTAGTTAATATTTTTTTTATTACTTTGGAAATGGCATTTACTGAGAGGTTATATGAACGCACCTGTTTTTTATAACAAATAGTACAGAATTAACATCTTGATGAAAGTAAAATCAGAGTTTTCTTCCACTTAATTTATTGAAAATTAACTTTTGTGCAAACATTTTTAACAATAAAATGAAAAAATTATATTAGCAAACAAGCATTCATAAATAAACAAATGTTTCGTTGTCTAAAGGAAAATTAAATTACAAATACATTTAGCACATACAAATAAATACTCTTTTGGAAAGTCAAATAAAATGTATAACTTAATAAAAAAAATGTGAACGATGTTTGGATTTGCATAAGTATTTCATAAACATGAATGCCCATATTGATATGTTTATGTTTTAAATAATATATATTCTTAACCCTTAAGTGCGCGCGCGGGGGCCGAAACGACCCCAGGGAAATTTAATTTGTGATATTTCCCACAATTGGTTGGTGTTAGTGTAGTGCTGCTAGCTACCTTCTGGGTGGTCTATGCGCCATCCCTAGCAACTGTTAGTTTTGCGCTAACCTTAACCAGTGACGCGTACAGTCCGTGACAGTAAAACTCTGCACTCTTGGGTCGTTCTGGCCCCCGCCCGCGTACTCGTGCTACCTACCAATGTTGTATGTTCGGGGTCGTCTATTACCCCGCGCGCGCACTGGTGTTACTTTGTATAATGAATACGTACAGTTGTTTTTAGCATATGAAGCCGAAATAGATTTGTAAATAGTTTTTTGTGGAAATAGATTAGTACATAATGATTGAACACGTACAGTTGTTTTTAGCGTATGTGGCCGAAATAGATTTGTAAATTATGTATTAGTAAGTTCTCACCTAACTGTATGAAAAAATTCTAGCAACAACTTAGATACAAATTTGTAAAACTCAAAATTATATTCGGGTTTAATGTTTATTTGCAAATTATTTTAAAAAATTATTAGAATTATAGAACATTTACGCTGTATTGTTTGATTTATATTCATTTGAAACTGACAGAGCTTCACACCCTACGTTTGCATCGTAAGCTAAAGTATAAAAAAAAATATAATAAATATATGATTCAATAAAGTATTTAAAACTTTATAAAACTGTGGTTTTACAATGTTCATAATATACAAATTAATTACCGTTGACAAAATATTTGTAGGCCTATCGCAACGCAAGATTGTGCTTGGTCGCTCGACTAAGTTTTGAGGTAATTCGAATAAAAAAATTGTGAAATTAAGGTGAATTTCATGCAAAT
>JAGFPH010000181.1:442174-461286 GCA_018207615.1 Philaenus spumarius | reverse complement strand
AAAAATACATACACTTTCAACGATTTCCATCCTCAAAGCCTACATAATATAACTTATTATAGCCTACATTAGTTTTATAACTTGTATACAAAAAACAATCATGATCAAGGCATAAGAAGTTTGATTTGATTGAAGTTGTAAACTTATAAACATAGCCCCAAAGTATAATATATACTAGGGTTTGTTAAGTATTACCGTTAATGGTGTTTGTTGCTGACAGCTGCTCAATAACCTATTATAATTCGTCTATAAAATCGTAGTTATTTTATACAGCCATGTTCATATGCTGTAACATTTCGTTACTCAAGTACGAACGTGCAGACACTCACTTTAATAAGAGTAGATTTTTTGCTTTATAATATTAATTGATTTTTAGTTTATGTCAGTTAGACTAATGAAGATGGCGCTGCAGAAGCAGTTTGAGTCGATCACCAGTAACCAGGTTCGGGCTTACTGTGTTTTAGATTCAAACTATAGTAGACTGGGTGAAGTTATCAGTCCCTCAGTCACTCTGTTCTAATAAATATTGACACTAAAGTACAGTAGTAAAACCAGAAACCTTTGGTCCGTGGAGATGTTACAGAAAAACCCCCTGACTCATTCAGAGAGGAAGGGTATTAAGTTCACAAGAAAGATCCTAAGGCGCAAGAAATTATTTATGCCTTCAGGATTCCCCAAGAACTCTATATAAGAAAACAATTTTGTTTAAAACATAAGTTATTATTTCCTTTTTTTTTTGTTAACATCGTTACTATTTATAGTAAAACTAATCATAACGGGGAGTAATTGAAAGCAGTAGTAATTCAAAGAGTAAATTAACTACAACAGCTGTGTTCTAATTTGTTACAGGTTCTAACTGTATCCGATTAGACGAGCGAATTTTCCTTCTCGCAAATTATACTATTGGAAAATTACAAGAAATCTATTATTATACATTATAATAATACTTTGAAAGCTAAACTTTTAGCATCTGAGGTTGAACCTCCAACACAGATGCATCGGTTCAAGCCTAGTTAAGCTGCTCCCCAGTCTTCATTAGTCTTACTAGCATAAAGTTAAAGTCGTTTAGGTTAATCGCGATGGTTAAGCAAGAGTTTACAATTTTCGTTAATTTCCATGGAGGTAAAACAAGTTTCTCTTCCTATTCTCTCTCATTCGAAGTCCCTTTTTGATTGTGTGGTTTATGAACGGATAGAAATGCGGTCACGATAAGTCAAATGTAAACCGTAAGCGAAGATTTAACACAGATCTAAGATTTTAAAGATGTCATATAATTTATTTATTGATTACTTATTCAACTGAATATAATAAAGTCAACGTGTCAAGTAAATGATACAAGTTTTTACAATTAAATTAATTTAAACTTTCTTTTGTCGAACAAATATTTAACGGGGAGTTTTCAATAAATGGATTTTACAAGGTAAAAAGAATTTTCTGAGAAAAATATGTAAATTGAAATAGACCGTCACGGACCCTTCTGCTCTGTTGACAATCTTCGGGTTTTCAATATGCTGTAATTTTCTCTTCTTTATTTAATTTTCTTCTACTATTTAAAATTAATTATATACATTATTTTAGCCAGAATAACCAATTGTGTAGGTAGAGTTAAAATAGCAAAAGACAGATATAACAGAAATTCTTTTTATTTTAATATTATATATATATTAAATAGAGTCTGTATAATTAAACATGTTAAACAATACACATTTAAATGTTTTATAAAATCAGGAGGTTACATCGAAACACTGGAATGGCAATGTTTTGGAGGATACAACATATTAAATTGAGATAGTGAGTTTACTTATTCATTGCAATATATAAATAATTACAATTATTAGCCTACTAAAAATAAAATAATTTTTATTCGTTATTTTGTTTTGATTTTAGTTTAGGTTGGCTTTATTGTAAACCGTTTGTAATGATTTGTTACTACTAGCAAGATCTTTTTATTTCTCAGTTGAAAAATATATTTCTAATTTATGTATTATTTAAGGAAGTAAACGAAAATTTGTTAGTTAATTAAAACAAAAAATAATAATACATAAATATAATGTACACAAATAGTTTTATTATTTACGAAAATAAATTAAATAAACATTTAAAGGGTTGTGTTTAGTCAAACATTTTTCACATTATGAACTTTTTAAATAAAATGAATAAAAATCTTAACTATTCACACTAACAATATTACAAGCCGTACAAGAAAAGCGAACAAGTTTTGTCCTGAATTATCTCAGCTCCCAGTTAAGATAGAATTTCGGAACACACATTAGACCTGGAATATCTACCTACAGTGTATACCAAAATTCTCTGTGTCCAAAATTAAATTTCGTAAAGGTGATATTTTGCCTTGTTCTTATTGTACAGCAACAGACGCAAATTTTGGAAAACATTGTTTCAAAAATATCATGCCTTGTCGAGATATTTTTATTACAAATTATTAAATTTTAATTTCTGGAGAGTGACTTAAAGCTTAGAATTCTTAGAGAAAATAAGAAAGTAGAAGTTTTTGCTATGGTTGCGTTAAAAAAAAAAAAAAATATTACATACTCCTGCCCATCCAAACCCATTTTCTATATCCAAAAACATATTTTATATCTTCTATATATAACGTAGTGGGATTACTAATATCCTTAAATCTAAGATAATACAATTATTTTAAATCTCTAAATCTAATAACTTAGTTTATAATGGTTGAGTTCATCCGCACTGATCGGTAAATTTCTGATCAATCGGACCGGTGACAGATGACGTAGCGTTTAAGTGATCATAGATGAGTGCGGCTGAACAGGCTATACAAATACACCGGTGAGCGGTTGTGGCGGTCATTTAAATTAACTGTAGTAAGTGCAAGTGGAAGCATATTTTATTTGTAAGAAAACAAAAATGGATCGAGTTGGTATAACTGTAAATGCTATCGTGATAAATATAACATTTTAAATTTAGCTCTTATGGCAGCGAATTTGGTAATACCAGTTTTTACTACGAATACGTTCGTACGATTTATTTGCACACAGAGACAAAGGGCCCGCAATGAAGGTTGGTTATTTTGAAAACCATCTTTTATGTGTAAAAACTTGTTTTACAATTAATTATATGTCATGTTTTGACTTTAGCACATTGGTATATATATTTGGATACAGTAGTTCGAAACATAAAAACGTACTTTCCTACATTATTTATGTATTTACTGTATTAATAATTTTAAAGTGTTCTCTTGTGGATTAAATAAATAACGAAAAAAAAAACCTAATTATTAATAATAAGTCATAAGATATACAGTAAATAAATACGAATATTACACACAATAATCGGTCTTTTCTTAAATTATATACTTAATTATATAATTATGTTTGAGCATTAACATAAATAAACACCATCAAATTTAATAAAACGTTCGTTTTTCAATTACCTTCTACTATCCTTTTATGAACTTCATTGCTATCCGTTAAGAACAGATTATTCCATCAACATCGTATTGAACACTCCTAAAGTCTAATATTTTAATTTTACCGCTCCTGACAAAACTGATCAGCTTACGGTGACCAATCCACCGTAGTTTAGTTACGGTGAGCAGATCACTGATCAGAGTGGAAGTAGTCGTCTGCTATTTCATTCAACCAATGTCAGATCAGTTTGCGTTCTGGGACAACGATTCCCACCGGTGGACACCGATCAGTGCGGCTGAACTCAACCAATAATGATTATTTATAATGAAGCTTAAACATAACAAATAAGACTATTTCTATAAACTAACGCAACCTTAAAATTAGAAATACAACTTGTTTAGAAAATAGAAATCAGTTGTTAGTAAATGAAAAACTATTTAAAAAGAACAAACATGATTTTTAACTAATTCCACTATCGTTTCTTTAATATAAGCCATATCCTTCAATTGATAACGCATAGGTAGTAAGGGTATAGTTTCCACGTGATTTTGGTTGTCAATTCAATTTGTATTTATTACATTTTAGATCTGATATGCAGTATAATTGGGTCAGCACCTGTACTTTAACCAGAAGCTGGAAACTATATTCAAGACTTATGCTGCGCTCTGAATGCAAAACTGAACAACAATTAATAGTTGGTGGTTTTTAGTCTGAACAATAAAAAGACTGAACTTTCAGAAATGAACCTAAAATCCATATCTTTAATTTATTTATTTGCGTTTTGCGTGTGCTAATCGTCGCAGAGTGGAGAGCAATTGTTTGGACCCTTTCGAGCTGCAAGATGATTACGAAAAGCGATTTATTATTGCTAAAATGTCAATACTATTACTTTAAGTCGTATGAATTAGAAATATCAAGCTATCCAGTAAGCAGTGTATAAACAAAATCTGTGGCCTGTGTACATCTGTGACTATATAACCTGTTAATCAGCAATCTGCTCTTGCTTTGTTGTTGTCAAAATTGTAAATTTGGTGTTAACATTTTTATATTGCTTTATCTAAATTTTGTATATGTGTAAATGTCAATTACTGAATCTAGTAATCCGTTACAAATTATTAAATTGAAAATGTTGATTGTTTTTGATGTTTACTGTAAATAAATATTGGACATTCGTAAAATGTATAATGTTAAATGTTTTATAATGTTTAATGTTAAATAAAATATGAAATACTTTTATTGAAATTTATTAGTTAAAAAAATTTTATATGCTATACATGCCTGCGCGAAGCTCTAAAAAACCTTACCACTTTTGACATTTTTTAGTCAGCATATGGAGGGTTAAATTATAACTAACAGCTAATCAATATTATTAAAATAACTAACTACAGAGTAAAAGGAAATGTTATAATTTCTTATTTTTTAAAAAACATTTCACACATCAAAGTCATCCGTCTCGATTTATATCTCTGGTTGTAATACACTTAGCTTTAATTGCTTTTAAAGAAATTTTATTAAAACAACAGAAATAAAGTGTTACCATTGTCTTTGTTAGGATAAAACAATGAAAGTGGTTTGATTTGTCAGGTTTAATTTAATGGATGAGATTAAAAACTTCTTCCAGCCTTTGTCCGCCGTCATTTGCATCAAAGGAATAGTATTTAATTGTATCTACAAGGGTTTACTTTATTAGCTTCAGTTTAGTGCTAATTAAAAGTATATTGCGACCCTGTGGGCATTAATTAATACCAGAAGTATGTAATACAAATACCTTTGGTAGTAGCTAATTTGTTTAAGTGTAGTGGTAGTGCTAATATTATTAAGGGAAACACAGGTGTCGTTCAATAACTGACGATATGTTTTTATTTTGCTAAGTTAAATATTTTACTTTTGTATTATAAGTTTCGTCTTGACTTTATATTTTCAGATTTTTTTTAATTTTACATTTATACTACTTATTTTGCATACTACTTTTATGATAAAAAAAAAAAAAAATGTTTGACCTAGTTTTGTTCCCTGTGATTTTCTGAACAATTTGATATATAATAAGTATATATAATATGCTTATAATTAGTTCATTTTATCTAAAAAAGAAACGCGTACAAGTATATTCTCCAAATAACTGAGTCTTTTTCTAGGCCATTTTACGAAAGTTTTGTTTCTCACGTTTTCATTTACTGTGGCAGACATAACTCAAGTTGTATTTGAGATAGCCTCATAATTTTTTATTTTTTATTTTGAAGAGGACATTTCATTGTACAACCTGTAGTATGGATATACATTAGTTTCTATAATAAAGATTTTAAAAAATGATTAAAAAAAGATTTTACTAAAATTTTTTATAAAAAAATTTAATAACATATTTTTTACAGAAATATTTTATATAATTTAATACTACAGGTTGTAAAATGGAATGACCTCTTCAAAATAAAAAAAAAATAATAATGATGCTACCTCAAATAAAACTTAAGTTATGTTTGCCACAGTGAAGCCTAGTTAAACCGTAAAAATTACCCCCCCTTTTTTATTGGGGGGAGGGGTGTAGGGGGTCAAAACTTATGGAAAAGTCACTATAACCAACACTCATATTATAAAACATAAAATAATTAGGTTTGCTTTAAAAATAAAGAAATTTTGTTTGAAGGTGGAGTGCCCCCTTAAATATACTTATCAATAATATTTAGCAATTTTTGGGATAACTCTGTCAGTGGGTTATTATAACTATTACCTACATGAAAAAAACTATAGGAGTTAATTTTCCCTCACGTGTCATTCAACCCTCTACTTTCCTTCTGTGTGTTCTCTCGTACATGCTTATATTACCACCAAAGTTAAAAATTGTATTGTATTGCATATGGAAAAATTATTACTACATAAATGTAATTAAAACGTCAGTGGGCCTACAAATAAATACTAACACACAACATAGAATTTTACAAAAAAATAAGGTAACCATTTTTAACTTGTTAATTAATTACTGTGGAAATTTTAAATAGCTCTTTTAAATAAAAGTATCAATTATATATCTAATTCTACTGATTTTGTACATTGTCTAATCTCTTTAATTAACGTATAACCATATCAAAGCTCATTATTCTTGCCTTTTACAACTGAACCATACGCAACATCAGTCAGTATATTTCATCACAACGTCCACTTGAGTTGTGTTGGCTGATTCCTATTGTTCATTGCATTTGTACTTCCCCGACAGAATACATTGTTCAGAAGAGAAAGGATTCTGAAATAATCTGGTACGGGGCGAATTGTACTTCAACTAATTTTGAGAATGGAATTAGTAATGTTGAATTATTTCTATATACTCAAGTTTGAAGTTTACAACAGGCTGTTTGTTTTATATTTTGATATTTATAATCCTAGTTGTTTCAAGAACTAGGCCTCCATTACGGATCAGTAACAAAATAAGATAACAAAATGAATGAATCAAACTAGAAAGCCAAAGCTGTTTTAAAATGTAAACATTTCAAATTAATTCGTTGTAATTTATTTGAACAAAAATACAGCTTTTCGAAAGAAATTTTCTTAAAATCTACAAAACAAGCGCTGCTTTTATTTATATAAATACAGTTAAATTATTAAAATTTTGACAAAGATATTATAAATTCCATACTCGCTTCGCTCAACAACCCCCGAGCCGAAACAAATGCAAACAGATATAGGCCTACTCTTATATTTTCACGGAAGTGAAGATTCGTAACTAGGACGGAGTCATTTCGATCGGGGTAGAGTTGTAGGGTTAGCGGTGAATTAGATCCTAACACGAGTGTTGACAAGCCAAAATTATTGCTTGAACGACAGGAATTTCTTTATTAAATAGGGTATAGGGTTCCTTACCTTAAAACGAAAAACCAAATCTTGTAGGAATACTTGATGATTTTAAAAAGACATGGAAAAGTAATGTCAGTAACATTTGACCACTTATTATTTAAACTATTAAAACTTTTAAAAATTTAACTATACATTTTGAAATACCAAAGTTTTGTAATTGAAAAAGTAAAATTTTATGGCACATTAGTGTGGGAAAAAGGACTTAAGGATATCAAAACATTGTTTTATTTTAAATAATTTTAATATTATGAAACTATTCAAAATATTTTCAAAAATGTTGCTCTAAACCCAACTCTTAATTTATTTGTGAGTTTACCGTGAATACATTTTCAAAACCCACTGTGTTAAGTCATTTACAAAAAAAAAAAAAAAAAAAAAAAAAAAAAAAATTAATACAAATTATGATACAAACTTAAAAATACGTTTCATGTCTTGCTAGCACTTTTTTTTTTGAGAACAGTGACTTCCCTTCGATGGTTTATTTTAAATAAAACTCCCTCTATGGCTATCGTTATTGGTTAGTATAATTTTGAGTAAAATTTTCAAGATACACTGAAAAATTGGTGATCAAACTGTTATTTACCTATATTTCTTGAAGACTAAGTGTCGCTTGAAAAAGTAGTTAGTATTTCAAAAAAGGCTGTAGCACGCGGTCAGTCATGGCACTAACTCTCTGGAATCCTACAAATTGTTTGAATCTCTTAAGTGCTAAAAACCGATACCAGTTACCAATTTCAAACTCTAAATTTAAAAAAAACCTTATTTGTTGTGTGAGGAGAAGACATTTGCAGCAGAAGATAAGTAATTCTGGAACAAAAAGCCTTGACGCACACTTGAACAAAAAATTTATTTTCATAAGAAGCTTTTATATCACCTTTACAGAAACATTCATTTAAATCTTTCAGAAATGTTTCTTCTCCTCTCCAAGAAGCACTTTCTGTAAAATAATTTTCGGAAAAGTTGGAATTATTAGGAAAACAAATAAATATGTTTTATAATTTTAATTTATTTTAGTAAAACCTTGTAGTTTTAAATTTTCTAGAATCTAGTGTTTGAGATAATTTCAAATTCATAATAAAATTAAAAAGAGGTGTTCTTCTTGTATGATAGCTGAGTTGTCGAGAAAAAAGTCGTCATTAAGTTTGTTAAATTTGGAACACACTTTCGTTTGTTCGATCCTCGTTACTGGTCATCATTTTACTTTCACTATTTATACGCTGTTTTCTGGCTTTATTACTCTAACTGGTTGACAATAAAGACGTAAGAAGGTACACAAGTTTGTGCCTGTTTGGTACTATGAGAAATTACTTAACCTCTTAAAAACAATATTTTACTTTTATGAAATTCTAAACACTTATTAGATCGTAGGTTAGAAAATTTAATTTTGTCCTTGAAATAATCTTTTACATTTAGTTGTAGTTGAATATTGAAATGGATATGTATTCATATATAATCATCCGACTAAGTCAATACATTTGAAAAAGTAATGATATTGCCAAATACTTTGAAAACATTGAAACATTAGTAATTCAAAAGAAAGGCTACTCTTATAAGTCATGTCAAGTCAATGAGTAAATTTTACCTAACATATTTTCTACGAGCAGCATTTTACACCTTAGACTCAAATAATTGAAATGATAATTTCTTTCCCTCCTATATAATATGACTTAAGAGTCATATTATTAGGTCTCTAGCTTTATATATCGTTAAATGTTTATAGAACATTCTAGAATGTCTTTTCGATAGTACATTCCGGAATACTCTAGAACAGTAGGGAACATTCTGGAAGCTTCTATAACAAGGAAATTCTGGTCAGTCTCACTTCGGCGCTCAATTTTCAGCAGCTTCACACACTGTCTATTTCTGCAATGTGCTTTTTTTTTGACAGCCTGTATTTCCTAACCCATGCCTTTCATTTTAAAACCCAAATCATCTTCATGGATGGATGATGGAGGTCTACCATATGTAATTCCACACTCATATACCAGAACAGTTATAGCTCATGTTAAAGGTTCTACTAACAAATAACTTTAAAATTAGTTATAATTCGTCTTATAACTACATTAAAAAATTCAAAATTCATTTATACCAAAAAACACCAATTTCTCGGTCACACCAAAAATAAGTAAAATTATTTTAAGTGTCAAACACTTAACTGCAAAGTTTCTTTACAATCTGCTAAATAGTTTTCGAATTATTAAATATATTCCAGACTTGCCAAAACGTGCTTATAAAATTGTGAATTGTCCGTACGTACTCTAGAACTCACCCTCGCAGATCCATTGGGGTAGCCCTCCATCGCCCATCCATAAAGAAGGTTTTAGTATGGAATTGTAGGGTTGTGTTCATAACTCATAAATTCATAAAATGCACACCTAAACTTTATTACATTTTATATATTGATTATTATTTAACCTCAGTGACTGAATATAATGGCGATACCCTTTACATCATGTCACTTTAATAAATTAGTTTTAGCCCAATATCACAGTTATTGCACAGAAAGTATGAAGTAACTGTAATAATTCAAATAAACCCAAATTTATGGAAGGAATATGTAAATACGCAAGAGTGTGCTGCGTGTAAATTTCTCTCCGACAGTTTTAATATCAAATGAAGTTGAGAGGTTTCACCGCTTTATTTGTTCTCTTGACTATTCTAGTTTTAATATCTTGCTGAAAGTGGTAAATGCCACAGAATTTACATTTTATTTTCTAATTTTTAAGTTATTTCCATCTTTTGAATTTTACTTTCTCTGGCTATTGACCAGATTTTATTTTAGAAAGCAAGAGCTTTGAAATCAACCAACATGAGATTGGGGGTGCTTAAGTAAATATAGTAATGAATGAGTTTCAGGCTGCTACAGCTAGAACTACCAACACAGGTTGCGTACTCTTCAACAGACTTACTGGATATCGATTACTTGCAACATGGCGTTGCTCCTTCGCCTTCATTACTTGTCTAAGTGGCAAAAAGTAAAGACGCCAATCAAATTATAATAACAAATAAATAAATTAAAAAACAAATATTTAAATACTTCTCTTGCTAAACATACACGCTTTATTATAAGAACGATGTTTTTAAAACACATTTCTATAATTCTATGGGTTGAGTTTCTGTTACCTTTCTGTTTTTGTTAAAGGTTATAATTTAACAAATATAAAATTATCTTTTTAGGACAATAATTGACTACGAAATGAAACAGACTATACTTGTAGTTAAAACAAAACCCAGACACACACACGGAATTGAAAATTTAACGCACAATTTAGGCTACACAATTTAACTCAGTTTACATTACAAGTTTTAGAGTCTACTTTAATCGATCTAACTACAACGTATGTTGAACTTTACGGAAATTGAGGAACGGACAATAACAGAAGTACTCAATAAGGCTGTGATCTTGATACATGTTAAACTACGTAGCCTATCAACTATTGCTTATAAATTTTCGAAACCTCGAATTTGTGTTATTTCTCTTTAGTATCCCATCAAAAAAAGGGGGAAGTTTTGGTGTTATTTTAAGTATTTCTATTTAAACTTGCTGATGTACATTAAATATATTTATTTAATTGTTTATAATGTACAATGTTTACCTTGTTTTAAAATATTGTAATATACTTTGAATATATCCTGTTTTCTTTAAACTTTAAAGTTTCTTTACCTAAACTGTGCCGATAATGATAACTCGCGGAAACAATGCTTCTAGCTCAAAGGTCAAGCATTTCAAATAACATACATCAGGTAGTGGGGCAACGCAGACATTAGAGCATTGTACAAGGTTTATCAGAAATCAGCTGTTATCCTGAATAGTGATAATTGTGTCTGAACTTTAGAATCAATAACCCCACTCTTGTACAACCTTACAGCGCAACGAAACACATACACACACAATGGCATGCATGCGTAAAGTTTTGTTGAAAAATGTTAGTAAGCGTGAAGAAACATAACGTTTATAATAAATTAAAATAGTTTTTTCGTGCAGAATAGAAAAGTTTTCAACTGAAAATTCATCGCTTGAATTTGAAGTTTGCTAAACATCATAACTGTGCCTATTCATCAGATTAAATCTGGTTCTAACGGCTACAACCATTTGTCAAACAAAAAATTATGTTACCAATGGTACTTGGTGGGATGTCCCGTATTAGGAGCAGCGTATTGCTATATCAAACTTTTCGGACCATGATTTCCCAGACATCATATTAGAAATTTTTTTAAAATAATTTAATATCAATATTTTGTATGTATATTTTTTATTCATTACTGTTCTATGTTTTAGTTGTTATTAACACCTTAAACTGTTTTAACTGTTGATTGTTTTTAAATTGAAGGCATCTTGTAATTTTGCTTCCTTCTAAAATTAGAAACTTAAAAATACTTACATTGTTTTATTTTTAAATATTATCTCTTGTATTTATTTTTATTGTATATTTTAAGTTGTACTGTAATATATGTAAACATGAAGTATGAAAATAATTATTTATTGTTTTATTGGTTGTTATCCCATTTAGCAGCACGTAACAAAATGTAAAACTCATTTACTTTTTACATGTGTTTTGTAAGAAATAAATGTACAAAATCTCAAAAAATTACTCGAACGGCAGGAATTTTTGGGGCATGAGAAGTTCTGAAATAAGTGCCCTCTATTGTATTTTACTATTTTTTTATTGATATTTGAACCATGGTCTAGTAAACTTCCGACAATAATTCTTAGATAACATTTAAGAGTGGCACAAATCATTCTATATAAGATATATTTTCATATAAAAAACATTGTTCATATCATAGCTAATAAAATTAAAATATAGGAAGGGAGCAACAACTCATCAACTAATGCATTCGGTAGAACCTCGCAGTGCGTATAATTGTAGCTTTGGAATGCCTTAGAATTACGTTAGCACTGTTTGACGGCTCCCTAACCGTCACCAATACACTTCTAAAACATTTATATAATTATTGTAAAGGCTGCTACAGTTATAGTTGTTTTATTTTTCCGTATTTCAACCATACAAAAACAATTCAGGTAAAATTAATTATGTCTTATGAAAAAGATTCATCGCGTGCCTAATTTTAAAATAATAGACTAAATATAGTTTTTAAACAAAATACTTTTAACTTGGTAAGACATGTATTTACGGACTGAGTGTTTAATTAAAGTTCTGAATTTTTTACAGAGTGGTGAGGGAAAGGAGGCAAAATGTTATTTTTAAATCACATGCTTAAAAAGGGACTAAAACTGTAAAAATGTAGATTTTCCCGAATTATTTACTCCAACAATTGATTTTTACTTATTAATAACTCGGCTAATGGTCCAGTATTTAGTTAACGGATGTCTACAACTCAAATTATATTATTTTTACATTCGATTTGAGTTATCGAGATTCTTGAAAAACCAAAATTATTATTGTTATTATTAAATTAATATTAATATTATTATTATTAATATTAATATTATTATTATTAAAATTATTATTATTTCGCTTAGTAGATTTACAGAATATATTGTAGATAATAAAAATATCAATTGAAATGGAATCAGAACTACAAACAGTAAGTTTAGGCCTTGAGTATCTCAAGGGAAGCAAGACTTTGTAATTACAGTATAGTTTCTACCGCTGATGCTGCATTTAAAGCAATTTTAAATTTTGCAATTATTTCAATATTGAATATTTATTGAATTGATACTGAATATGAAATGATGTCTTAAGTATCGGAGTACTTCAAGCATATACAGTATGATTTGAAAATGCACGGCATTATTTTACACAGCTAAAAATAAGAAAACATCGTTTTGAAACGTTTTGTTTGTAATTGACTGCAGTTTTTGTCAAAACACTATATCTTAACTTTTTATTTATTTTGGAAATTGTTGAGGTTTAACATTCCTTAGTAATTGTCTACAACAAAAAAAAAAAAAACAGTATTATCCTAAACTTAAAATTAGGAAATTTGTTAATATTAGCACCACACATTGCTCAGAAAAGTAAAAAATATATATTACATCCTAATTTAAGGATAAGATTTGATCATAATTTGATATTTTTAATTTTTTTGAAGGAATACTACATATGTTTTTTATTTTTGTGTCAATCACTTGGTGTTCTTTAACTTACAGGCAATGTAAACAGTTTTGTATGTTGATAAAATAGAAATATATATTGCCTCTTATATTTTTGAAGTTTTGAAATATTAATGACTTTTTTTATATATGAATATGTAATATTTTTTCTAAGTTAAAAATATATATTTTCTTTAAGAACATACAAAGTGTTGAGCAAATTTCCTACGCGCGTTGATATATCCTAGTTTATAGTATATCTGTTATCCTACGGAATATTTAGCCTAAATTTGATTTTCTATACATGGTGTTCTAAAAATGTAAACTTCAACTCAAAAAGATGCCACATAAATGTTTGTTCTTGTGTTAAAAATAAGTTTGAAACATTTTGGAAAAGCAATTTTATCGTGGGCCTAAATACTACAACTAGCTGAATACCCATACTTCGCTACAGGGAATTTGTTTGTTGCATCACTATGATTCATAATTAATTGTAATATTTTTCTCTCATTTTCTTTATATATTATTTCAGGAAAGTGAATTATAACATGTATTTTCAATTAGTTTGTTATTTTTGTTCACTGGCTGCCTGTAAATCGTCTTCGTCACGGCATGTGTGCTAATTAAATTAAATAAATAAAAAACTTTAAAAACTCAGAGCGAAGAGCGTCTTATGTTTTAACCGCTAAATTTACAGACTTTTAGATCACAGTTTCAGCTGGAAGTTTGCAGATCACCCAGATACATCTTTAATTTTATGGGAATGCATAGATCGGGTTAGTTTTGATCAGCTTTCGCCTAAAAAATAGTAAGTGTCCAATGTCAGTACTCTAGCTTTAAGGAAAGCATGAAAATAAAATAAATATTTATTGTTTTTAGGGGTTTTTATTAAATTTTTAACCCTTGGCAGTTTTTGAATTATTAAATATATTCTAGACTTTTGCCCAAGCGTGTATTGTCTATACGTCGAGTTACTCCAGAACTCACCCCAGCAGATCCATTGGCTGTCCATTGGTCCGGATAGCCCAACATCGCCCATCCATAAAAAAGGTTTTAGTTTGGGTCTGTATTATATATAAAAAAGTCATTAATACTTCAAAACTTCAAAAATATAAGAGACAATATATATTTCTATTTTATCAACCTGCACGCTTAATTTTAATAGATCTATTGATTATTATTTAACCTCAGTGACTGAATATAATGGCAATACACTTTACATCATATCACTGCACTAAATGAGTTTTAGCCCATTATCACAATTATTGCAAAAAAAGTATAAAGTAACTGTAATAGTTCTAGTATAAACCCAAATTTATGGGAAGAATATGTAAATTCGCAAGCGTGGGATTGCTGCGTGTAAATTTCTCCTCGCCAAGTTTTAATATCAAAGGAAGTTGAAAGGTTTCACCGCTTTGTTTGTTCACTTTACTATTTCAATTTTAATATCTTGCTGAAAATGAAAAATGTAAAAGCATTTAAATTTTATTTTCCAATTTATACTTTATTTCCATCTTTTAAATATTACTTTCTTTGAATATTGACCAGATTTTATTTTAGAAAGCAAGTGTTTTGAAATTAATTGAAATGAGATCGGGCGCTTACGTGAATATAGCAATTAATGAGTTCATGGCTGCTACACCTAGAATCTCCAACACAAGTTGGGTACGTTTCAACAGGCTACTGGATATCGATTACTTGCAACATACCGCTGCTCCATTACTGGTCTAACTTGAATAAAGTAAAGACGCTAAGCAAATAATAATAAAAAATAAATAAATTTAAAAAACAAATACTTGAAATAATTATCTTCCTTAACATACACGCATTATTAAATGAACGATTTTTTTTTAAACACATTTCTATAATTCTATGATTACAGTTTCTGTTAGTGTTATGAAATAATATAATTTAACAAGTGTAAAATTATCTTTTTAGCAAAATCTTTCACTATGAATCAAACCATAATATACTTGTATAAAACAAAACCACAGACACAAACACGGAATTGAAAGTTACTATACAGATCACGTTGTGCAAACACCTTTACCCGCGACCGCCATACTGGTGTAATAGCAACACACGTGTTGTGCTGTTTACCATAATGCCACTACGCTTTTCGAATTGCTAACATTGGATTGTTTAAATTAAGCTGCTAACTCAGTTCAATAACAAAAAAATAGTATTATACAAAACATTATAGACTGTTTACATATATGTATTACTCATCGAGAATTAACACATGCACGATGTGTGAATTCTCGACATACATCGTACAGCTTACGTGGCTACGCGTAAAAAGGTCAACCGTATAGAAAATGTTTCCAAACGTATATGCATAACAATGCAGACCATTTCATAGCTTAATAGAATATTAATATTGCTCATACATTGGTTGTAAGACAATTGAAAGAAGACGAAGGCTTTGAAGAACAGAAAGCCCAAATAGAAAACATATTTGTATTCACGTTTCAATAAGTTGTTCTGTAAAGTATATTTAAATACCCACATTAAAGGAATCTTGTATTTAGTTTTAGTCCATTTGTAGTCCGTTTTAGAATTGAAGTGGAATGGGAGTTTCGAGAATATTAAAAAAAAAAAAACAAGATATACCAAAATTATTATAAAAAGTATGTTGTACAATTAATTAATGAACCCTTTTCAAATGAAACCCTAACATTTGATTCATATACAATATTTATTTTATAGGGTACCCGACTTTGAACAACCAAAATGCATAGTAGACGAGTTTTTGAGTTCTGAATAATGGGACACTTGTTTTTAGCTTGCTGTATAATTATGTCAACTTTAATTATTAATTAATTCTAGAGAAAATTTGAGACTGACAGACTAACGAGTATATTACTTTTGTAAAACCTTAAATATATTCCAAAACTACGATTTTCTGGACAACGCAATGTAATCCACATTGTTAATAATGAGATTTAAATTGTAAGAGTGCCTCTAAAAGCTTTTATGGTAAAGGTCTAATTCTGTCGTTGACAATAAAATACTCTAACAAGGTAAACATTAAAAACATAATAAAACCTAGGACCATTGAATGTTTGAGAGCAGAACAACAGAAAGAAATATTTAATTTAAAAGATTAATTCTGTTTTCTGTCCGTTCGTATTTACAATGGAGTTATTTTGGTTTAGAAATATCTTCGAGCCGAAATTTAAATTAAACCTTTCTACACCTTTAAGTTCAATGTCAATATTTCCAATTTACTTCAGGTAACCGGGACCATGTGTTGCTTAGCAATATAAAGGCCCCATCCCTAGAGGTATATTTTGACGTTTTCCAAAGCACATTGTTTTGGACATGTTTTAAATTTCAATCGGAAACTCTGTAAGCAGTCAGCTTTAAACATAGGCAAACATATAAGAGACGTTAATATCTCTAAAACCGATACAAAATCAACGAAAATAACTGTGTACCTGTGCTTTGTTATTGTAACGACCTTTGAACATAAATAACTTAACTAAGGTTTTATATAAACCTAACTGTATCGTGTAGTTATTTATAATATAATGTGATCTATAAACATTTATAGAACACACATGCATTTTGTTTATAATGTTCTGTACACAAGTAATCATTTAACTAAATTAAATAATTTTATTTTCAAATTTATTAATTTTATCATCTTATTGTTAAGAAATATTTTACCACTGAACAAAATCACAAAACCTAATACCTGTATAGTATATAACACCTTATAAATTAATTGTTGTTTACTATACAGGTAAATAAGCCAACAATTATTTAGCCAGCTTTCTAATTATTAAAATCACGTATATTGAGACTTCAACAATAATAAATCAACTGTTAGCTGTAAATACAAAATTACTATTGAACTCACCAAAACTGATTGTCGGTATTTAGAAGTATAAATTGAGGTTTTTAGTAAACTTAAAATGAAAGAGTTTCTAGAGTATGGATTATCTATCATTGACACTTGTTACTTGGAAATGTCGTTATTTTATTACACGCAGAATCGTTAATTAATGGTTCTTTGTACATTTTCAGTAAATTTAAAACTCTGTTATTATTTTTTTTAAAATAGTTCTATTTTTCAATATAGTGTTACACATTCCTCATTTTAAATTTAAAGACAGTGTGGAATAGGAATTTTGATCAACATCTCAGTTATCTGGGGTTTAAATAATGTATTGAATGGTTGTTAATTTTTTTAAATAAACGAGAAGCCAATTTCAGAAATTTTTCCTAATCCATAAAACTAAAGACACAACTAAAGGATCTGCAAATTCCAGTAATGATGTTGATTTTACTGGACGGCATATATAACGTTATTGTGTTGTGGTACGCCAAAACGTGTGGTTCTCTAATCTCATGGCCACAATGAAAGGAATAGGTTAAATTATGTTCAGATTATTTGTTGGAAGCTTGCTCGTGGGGATTGTTATTGCCGTTAATGTCAGTAAGGAAATTATACTTTAAACAAAATTAAATTAAATTAGTTAATATTCTTTTTGTTACTTTGGAAAAGGGATTTACTAAGAAGCACGTAGTTTTTATAAAAAAATAGTACAGAATCAACAGCTTGATGTAAGTAAAATCAGAGTTTTCTTCAACTTAATTTATTGAAAATAAACATTTGTGCAAACATTATAAACAATAAAATAACAAATATAGAACATATTTATCTCAATTCAAAACAAAATTTAATATGAAGAAACTATATTACCAAACAAGCATTCATAAATAAACCAATGTTTCGTTGTTTAAAGTAAATTTAAATTGCAAACATGTTTAGCACCTAAAATAAATACTTATTTGGAAAGTAAAATAAAATTTGTAACTTAAACAAGAAAAATGTAAACGATGTTTGGATTGACATAAGTAATTCATAAACTTGAATGCTCATACCCCTATATTTATACATATCGTTACAAAAATTCAAGAAATTGATCATAGCCGTAAATGGATAAAAAAACTAATGAAATGAGGTTAATCGGCAAGGCTATTAAAAAATTATTAAATTTTCTAAACTATTAAAAATTTTGCTAATTACTATACAAAAACTGGATTCTATTCGAATATTTTTGTGAAAAAAAACTTACAAACTTTACGTGAAATGAGTTTGTTTTATTTATTTGTTTATCCTGGGCTAAGCCTTCAACAATGCGACACAATATTCTTAGTTCTATACATATTTATCTGAAAATAACGTAATGTACTCCAATATAGATCATTCTGTTGTGATTTTTCTGAATTAACGTTATTCTTACAAATCAAATTATGTAATATCAAATAGGGCTTTTCTTTAATTTAAAGTATGCCCAAAATCAAACTTTTAATTATAATGCCAGTTATTATAATTGTATTAATGTATTTTTACTTCAAAATTCGGTATTATTATTTTTTGAATTAAAGCATAAATAATTGTTTCCGGTTGATATCCATTTACTGAAGTAATCTATTTTGTTATATTTATTTCCGATGTGTAGTCTTTAGGTGGCATTGGTGTGGTTCTTAGTCAGTGTAGAGCTGATTGAACGCTGACATTTTATGTAAAACTTTGACGATCATTCAGTTGATAAATGTATATTTTTTCATGTGTTTTAGTGTCATGTGATATACAATATGTTGTAACATCCTCAAATTCAACAAAGATATGTTTTCAATCAAAGGTGACCATAACTCAAATTAATTAAAGGAGAGCATTTTATAAAAGAGAGCTTGGGGAATAATTAGTTATATGAAACACTGAACAATTGTCTAAAACCAGCACAAACCGATAGTGTCGCATAAAGACTAAACTCACTTCAATTCCGGAGGCCTTATGGATAAAATTA
>JAGFPH010000181.1:396629-422174 GCA_018207615.1 Philaenus spumarius | reverse complement strand
AAAATAATAAGATTTGGCATAAACGTTCAAGTCCTGAGGCCATATGGATAAAAAGGAATGAAAATGTAAAAGGCAAGTAAAAGGTATAAGAATTTATTTTAAAGAAAATGTAGAAGTATAAGGTTTTGCTTTTTTCATAGTGTACATTTTATAATGTTGCTAGTGCAAGGATATCCTTCAAAGTACAAATAAAGGGTAGTCAAACTCAGGAGATGGCATACATGAAAATTATATGATACCCCTTATCTGTTTGACGTAACACACACTTGTTGTATGTTGTGATCGTATTACGGTTTTGGTGTCGTGTGTGTTCTACTTTATTGTACTTTGTGAGTGGAGTTTTCATCTAGTTACCAGTGTATATTGTTTAGCTACCAGTGTATATTGTTTAGCTGCCAGTGTATTATTATGTATTTCACAAATATTACTGGCAGTGAAACAAATGATACGGGTAATTAATTATAGTTTCAGAAAATTACGTTTGCAGGGCAACAATGATTTTAGAAAAGTATCAAGGTCCGAAAATGAAAATTAAGAAGGACGAGGCGATTAAAACTTTTACGTCAAAGTACGAAGCATTGCATGGGAAACCACTGGATACAAAAGACTTATTGAAAAAAAATAATTACATGAAAGCTAAATTAAAAAAGAAACCAGATCTGAAAAAAACAGATCGGAAGACAAAAAATCCCCCCGAGTTTCTTCATTGCACCTATAAATCTGTTTACAAGCCACTGTACGTTGTATTCTTAAAAACGGAACAGTTCTTTTAAAACTTGAGGAAGTGAAGGTAAGCTTAACTTGTACTGTTTAATGTACCTCACGCCAAATCAATTTGTCATGACGAAAATAATAACAAAAATTTAAAACACTAAATAAACTACATTTAAGAATAACAATGAAATTTCCACTGACCACACTTAAAATTTATGAAGTATATGCTTTTAAGTAAAAGTTTCAGGTTATGCATTTCCATTTAATAAAATATAAAGTAAATTAATCAACTTCGAAGGATTGCCTTAAACTCGAAAAGTATATGGTATTGTTTCAATATATGAATACAAGTGAGAGGATTTCATTAAAATTATGCAAGCATATGTTATCTTATTTTTACACACAGCCTTTTAGTTAGGCTAACAATCAGGTGATTAGTCGAGGCTTCTCGGACTAACTAGTATTCTTGTCACATCTTCCTGGTTTCGCTATTTTTATAAAACGATATTGATCTTCCCTATGACATAGAGATGCTTAGCTTTGAACTGCCGTTTTCTATTTCCGGTTACCTTAAGTCTATTTTGTTTCCCACTTATGCGATTTTTTTTCAATTTGAATAAGATAACTTCAACTTTAGTAAAAATATTTTTTATGTACACTTTTAACAGAGTGTGCAATATCAAAACGTTCTCTTGTATGTTTTTTTTTTTTCAAAATGGAAGCCGTTTAAAATGTGCAGTTTACACATTTATATCTTGAATTTAAATATCCAAAAACTATACATCAAAATTACAGAGTAAGGACAATTATTATTGTAAAAGAGACAAAAAGTTTTTTTTAATTAAATAAATAGTCGAAGAGAAAAAAAAAAAATTTATTTTTATTTTTAGTACTGTTAACCTGATTAGAGATATTTAATTGCTGCCATTTTGAAAATGTACACGATTAAATGTTAAGATTTTTTTTTAAACCTGGTAAAAGTTTACATAACAAAATTACGTTTACAAAATTGGAACTCATTATCTTATATAGATATTAAGTTAAACAAAATTGTTCATAGGCGTGTAACAAAAAGTCTTCACACTCAAGTTGACTTGATTTTTATCTTATTTTGACCTAAGGGATAATTCTACAAAGCGGTTTCAGAGAGTGACGGGACACCCTGTACTATATTGTTCAAGCTTGGGAAGTAGCGAACTGATTTTGATCAATCATAGAAAAAACTTTCCCGGATATCATACCTACATGAAAAAACTCATGATATAGTATAACTAGTTCTCATGGCAGAGAGCCATTGTTTTTATAAAGTATAGATGTCAACAACAGATAATTATATTTCTGATTTAATTAAATTTTTCTAACGTAATAAAACCACGAGTAGTAAGCTTCTTTGAATGGTGTAGAATATGAGGTACCCTTGTTTTATAAGATGTCAAAAACATAACACTTCCAAAATTATTTTGATTGTATCATTTGGTTCTAATTAAATCACAAAATTGTATTTAAAAAGTTGTTTTGGGAGGGAATTGATGTTAAGAAACTTGAGGAAACATTAAGAAACTGGTATTGTTCCGTTTCCAAAAACTGTAGGAAATTTATCTATAAAACCATCCATGTACACTTATTTGAAGAAAAAGTAAAGAATGAAAATGTACAGATCAAAATACCTTTCCCGACAATATATCAGGTATTTATGACTGAATTATAGTCGTAAATAAGACGCGATAAAAGGCATAAAAGGCAAAATCTGATATTTTATGACACTAAAAGTGAATAATAGCTTCAGGATTACAAAAGGTGGTAGGTAAGGGGATGAGCTTTAGATTTCTGTGCGTCTGGGGTATCATGAATTATAAATTAGATGATAACGCCAAAAATAGGGACTAGCTAAGGGTGATTATAGCTAACGGTTGATGTGCTTCTAAGGTGTATTTAATATGCTGTGTTTCGATCTTCCACTAAATGGAAATGAAAAATTACTAAATGATAAATTCGAGAAATAAAAATATTAATAATAAAGTAAGAATATATAACTAAACCATATACTAAGTAAGGACATTTAATAAAATTAAAAAATCTGGATACACCAATACTACCAATTTTCTCATCTAAAACTATAAATAAATACGAATAGAAATAAATCTATTTCAAATCTTAAACTTAATTAACAAGAAGGAAACAATGTGTATAGTATGATATACTTAAAATAACAAAATAATATATGAATGTAAGATAAGCATCAATAAAGAAAAACTTAAATAATAAACAAAACAACAGCAAAAACAACCGGAAACACAACACAAAACTAAATAAAGTAACTAGTATTTTAAGATTTATTTTAAACTTAATCTGTTTTGAAGTTAGTTAAAAAATTGTGTGTTCATTTTGTACCCAAATGAAGTATGCTTTTATACATCTGTGTATCAAATTTGAAACGAATATCTCAAATAAGTCTCGGATACGACAGCTCGTATAATAGATAAGAAGAAGACTAGATATTGGTTTAATTTAATAAAACAGCTGACTTAGTCCTGGATAAATAGTATTATAAAGTTTACAGGATTCTTTGTTGCTAAGAAACACTACCTTATACTATACAATATTTCCGCAAAAGGCAAAACACTGTTTCTTAAATAAAAGGATAAGCGTTTTTTTCATAAACTCCTATTTTTAGAGTTTCGCTTACCCGATTTTAATATTTTAAAAATAGATACAAATAAATGCTATTTTTATTTTAGTATTTTAAATAAATAAAAACTAGATAATTAATTTTAAATCAAAGCATAGACCAAAGTGGACCATATATTAGTATTTAAAAAATGTTAAGTTTTGTTTTTTGATAAACAGTTTTCATATTCAGTAAACATGAACGCAAACAAAAGTTAAATAAAAAAAAATATTACACAAGAGTTGTAAAAAACAAAACAACATAATTTTTTGAAAGATAATAAAAGTAAATAAATTATAGTTAAAAAAAATTAAAAAAAACACGCTTTAATAGAAAACCGAACTAAAAAATAGAAAACAATTTGTAACTATGGAGAGTTTGATCTACAGCGATAGAAAGTCCAGTAATTCATTATAATTGGTAAAATTGGTAATTGGTAGAATATAATAATTATTTGGTAGTTATTTATAAAAGTAGAGTTATTATAAAAAATATAGTAAAACGCACTCCATGCTGTTTTACAATAAAATTAATTACTTTGTAAGTATTTTTTTTTTTAAATTTAAGTATGATGATGTAAATATTAATGAATCTAGTATTATGTTATTAAATGGACGCTGCAGTATTACTGAAGTAGTTATGAAAAAAAAGAAAGAACTATTTTTCATTTCTGATGAAGGTTTAACAAAAAACAAATATAAATAATAAATAAATAATAGTCTAGATAAATTAAACAACAAAAGGACTAATGTTGGATCACCTTTGATTTTTAAAATTTTTAAAAGCCCTGTGATATTTTAAGGATTTTATCAATCACTTATTTGTATTATCGAAACGCACATGCGTTAATAACAAGCTGTTTAGGAATTTTTCTGAACTATAATATTAAATGTTTTTTTAAATTTAAGGATAATATATATCTATTAAACGCAATTCGGATTCAATATTGTGACATAATCAAGATAGTGAAATCTGTGTTACAGAGGATAGATTTAATGAAACCGACGATCGTATATCAGTGGGGACAAGCGTATCCAGCAGGTTGTTGGATTTTTACAAAAGCGATGTCTAATTTATGTTTAATTAACAGCAGATAATTAACTTTCTGACTTAATTACATTTTTCTAATTAACACAAGCTAAACCGCGAGTAACAAGAACAAGATAAAATCTCCGGTGTAGAATATGAAGAGACACAGCCTCTAGTCTTTTACAAAGCGAATTAAAAAGACCTAAAAAATCGTACTGTAACACCTCTTTTATTTGTAACTGAAATGGAAGATGTATTTGGTGAGCACAGATTTTAAACGAAACAGATATTTATTTAATTTTGTGTATGTATTTTCTCTACACATGAAAATAATTCAATGGACAATTAGCTATTTACTATATTTTAATAATTGTGGTAAATATGTATCCTTAAGTTAGTTTTAAGTTCAAATGTTAGACGCTATAAATCAAGAGATTATTTTTATAATGATCTTGTATCTGTGGTTTCCAAGTTAATTACATAAATCATTCAGTCTAGGAGTCGACGGAAACCAACACTGTAATTTGAACCGTTTTATTTTTGTATACATTGTATATATTATAGATAACGAACATATGACCAGCAAACTGGATTTTGTGTAACATCACACTATTTTGCACTTAACTAAAATGTTTTATAAAAATTATCGTTTTATAGATAAAACGATTCTAGTAGGAGATACATAGACTACAGCTGGGAGCACGGAAAAAGGCGGGTGAGATTTTTTGCGCTGTTGCCAGATATGGGACTGAGAAAGCGAGGAGCGGCCGAGAATCGCTTGCTCTGCGGCACGATTTGGCAAAACTGGATGCTTAGTGTTGCCGGTTCGTACCGCAGGGCAAGCGATTCTCGACCGTTCCTCGCTTTGCCAGTCTCATATCTGGCAACTGCGCAAACATTTTCACCCGCCTTATTTCGTGCTCCCGACTTTACATCTAGTTTCAACCCAAAATGTGAGGAAAACCCACATTCTAGTTCTGATGTGAGGAAAACCCAAAATCATAATTTGATAACATTTTTACATGCCCCTTATTTCACTAAAGCTACAATCTGAAACAATAAAGTGTTAAAATGTTATAAACTTAAAGTACTTAAAGTATATAAGTTCATGTAAATTGGCTGTCAAAATTACACTAATGTTCGAACCGGGTACTTTTATGGTATTACGTTTTTAGCGATTTTGAGGGAACCAAACGGGCTTATAAGGTCATAAAAAACCAAAATATGCAGCCTAATCACATATATATATATATAAATTTTCCTAAAATAAATATGAACAAATTGCATGATTATGTAAATATGATAAAAATTGCATTAATATGTCAAAATTACACTAAATGTTAATATGTACAAATTTCACTAATATGTCAATATTTCACTAATGTAAATGTATCAAAATGTCACTGTTGTAACATGTTAAAATTTCACCAAATTAAATATATCAATACTCCACGAATGCAATTTAACCATTTTAAGTTACAAGATTGAACTGGTGAATAACCAACTCGGGAGGTGATTGAGGTTTTTGTACTTCTAATATAATTACATTGTTTTAGTGTTAATTGTGTAGGTAATTTCACCACGATGTACTTCCATTTAAGAGTAATATTTTATGATCTTGAGGAAAATGCGTATACATTGATAAAACTACGAACTTATATTAATCAATATTTGTATTCGTGACAATAAGAAAAGTGATACATGGAACAAAGGAGTTGGCTTTTCTTGACGGTATGGGAAATGTTATTTCAATCAACCAAAAAATCTATCTAAACTAGTATGCCTACGTGATAAATCACGGACTGGTTTATTTGATACACATCAGAAACTCTAAAAAAATGTATTTGTCTTGAAAATGTAATACAAATATTAAGTCAAGAAGTACATTTTACTTGAAGAATAAAAATTTATTTCGAAAACAAAATGTCATAAATTTTTAATCATAGACCTACTTAAATCAAAGATTTTAACCCCAAATATGAAACACACTCATTATTATTCAAAATTACACAATTGTGTAAGAAATAAACTTTTACAGGGAAAAGAATAAATCAAACAATACAACCTTGGGCATGCGCGAAACTATTGTGTTTCTCACGTACAGACATACGTGCATACACTAATTTTTATATTAGTTGTAATAATCGGCATACCATACCTGCTTTAATTGACGATTTTTGTGCCTATCAAAATCATCATTAAAGATATTTCTTTACAGTGGGTAATTAAAAACCTAACTAAAATAATAGATCATTTCCATACTCAAAGGACGTCAAATCGTGCCATAGACTTTACACATTGTCTCAGCCAATGAGTATTAATTCCAAATCACAAAAAAATATGTCATTTAAGGGTGCACATACTATGCCATACTTCACATTATGTTACTGTTTCTCATCAAGCTATTGATAAAGATAGGTGTGTGCTATATAAAAAGATATTTATATTTACTATCGATTTCTCGGACTATTAAGTTGTGATTATATTTTATGTACTATTTTCCAAATACAGTTCACCGATGTAAAGAATGGGAGGCGGAAACCGACTGAAAATGGTTGACCTTGGCCAAAGTACTACCCTTTTCGCATTCGCTTTCCATATTAAGCGCCAAATTGACAGTTGAGTTATGTCATTCGTTGGAGAAGGTTATTTTGTTTTCGCGACTTTTATTATAATTTATGTTTTGATTTAAGACATACACGGACTTTGATTTATCGGCTTTGCTTTACTGGTTTACGAAGTACACGCTTTACTGAATTACGGCGTACACGGACTTCGATTTATCGGCTTTGGTTTACGGACTTACACGACTCTATTAAATTTTAAAATGGCTTCAGCTCATAAAAAAAGAACAGACAATTCATAATGAAACAAGTCAAATTAACAATGTAATACAGTAACTTAACAATATATAGCCTATCTAGATTGCATGTAGCAATAAAACATCTGTTTATATTACGTGTTACTGATATTTATTTACTTTTTTATCCATTTATAAGAACTCTAGACAGACATTAAAAAACTTATTTAAACGTTTGTGTGACTTAATCTGTTATAATTCGCCAGTTTTGATTAAAACAAAGTAAGCCTGTATAGAGTAAGTCAAATTGAAATTAAGACGTATAGTAGAATGAATTAAGTTAAAATATCGTTCATAAAATAACTTCATTGTTAAGGGAAATTAAAATAACATCAATACTATTCAGTATAATACGTACTTATTCTACGTGGGCTGGGAAACTGATGATTTTTGACTGGACTGTATTATCAAAGACATTTAAACTGCCTCGCATTCTTTACATCACTGTCGACAGTACTTTTTCTTCCATTACCTTTTCTGAGTGGATTGTGCCGTTATTTAAATAGCGCGCCACTAATTGAAGCAAAAACACACTGATTATTCTGAAAGTAAAATCTCTGCTTGATAAACTGAATGCCCGCGGCACCTAGCGGATAGAGAACGTAACTCAGAAACAGCTGATTACCAAGCCTGCATGAAGCAGCGTCTAGCGCATGCGTAGATAAAGACAAGTAATGCAACTTTCCTTAGTCGATCTCCCTTTGTTAATCAACCTTGAACTGTAGAGACCTTCGTTCAGCCACCGACATAAAAGGACTTGAAAACCTCATGGCGACGTGAACTTTTGCAAAATGCGAAGTGATACGTAAATTAGTAAATTTTAAATCTAAAATAGTCTTTCGAGAGTGCGATAAATAAATGAAAAAGACCAGTTACGTCGCGAAGGTCATTCGCGAACGCCGAGCTTCGTTTCTTTAGTTAAACATGTGAATACGTTTAAACTCTGACATCAATTATTGCCAGGTAACCATTTAAACCATTTCTTAATTATTTTTACCATCTGAGTTGCTTTATTAATTTGTAATGTTGTAAATTTTAACTATAATTATATATCTGCAGTTACAGAATAATTTTGTTAATCCATAAGTGTAATTAACCTATACAGCCATTTCTTTAAGCAAAGATACAGCCTATAAGCCTTCAGCAAATTTCAGTTTAAAATATAGTAGCCTTTTGTGCTAAATAAAGGAGAAACATGTTAGTAGAGCCATAGTCTCTGTTCAGATTTTACTGTTATTAATTTTATAAAACAATATGTTACCATACAGTTTCTTGCACGAACAAACATTCAGTTTCTTGCACAATATTACAATTCTGTTTTGCACATGCTTTTTTTGCAATTAAACTTTTGGTTCTGAAACTAAAATTAGTTGTATTTTGTTTCATAGTTTACAACTGGTTCAACAATGAGTCACAAAATTGAATAGACTTAACTTTTTGAAAATTTGTGCCTTCAGAAGAACTACGAGTGTAAAAATCCAAATTGTGAAACATCAGTGAATATTAATGGATAATATATATAATTTTAAAATAGTAATTACATGTTTAAATATTATAATTAATGAAGGCTGTCTTATGACAAAAGAAAAATACAAAGATAATTTAATAAAGGCTGTATGCAAATTTTGTTTAATTAAACAACTTGGAAGAGACCGCTAGCAAATTTTTCGAACCACAACCCTCAAAGGATTTCATTCCAAATTCAAAAATCTAAAAGTTATTTTTTATTTATTATATGAGAGACGTCTCACTAAATTATTAAACGCCATTATTTGTATTATTTAATTTCACTTAGTATTAAGGTTGGCCAACAAAACAGGAGTTATTAATAAATCCATGGTACTATATGTTTAATTTTGTAATGTTGTGAAAAGGTAATACATTGTAATAAATGTTGTATTATAAATGGGGAGGGTTTTTCTAATTTTACTTTAGGGGAGGGATCTTTTAAATATAATCAAAATCAATATTGTAAATGTAAACTTTTCTTAAATTTTCTTTTAATTATAACTAAGGGCATATAAATTTTCATCTTTTACTTAAGGGCATATAAATATTTTGAATATCAGTTTACAGTTAAAGTAATAAACAAAATGTTTGTTATACGAATTGTATTTATTGTATTTCCTGTAAATAGCTAATTCAGGTGCTCAATACCAACTTTAAATAAGGTAAGGTTACAGATCTTTTGCTGTACTTGGTAAACTTTCATTTCTCATAGGATTGTATGTACCATCTTCGTCTTACCCCAGCACGCATTCTAAAAATTGTTGTCATTATTTCTTTAAAGGTGGTACAGGGTGTAAAATAAATGTATCATCATACCAGCAGTGCTCATTATTTATAAACTGAATTAGATTTAATCATGCTTGTTCAAACACATTCTACTAATAGTATCTAGATAAATGGTTTGTCCAACAGATACTTTGCTCGCAAAATCAAAATTGTTGCCCGGTTTGTTAAAATAACTCAAGATTACATTTTATTTAATGATTCATTTCTGGTTAAATTGAATCATATTTTAAAACATTTTCGAAAATGTTCTAGTTTAGAGTATCGTGTTTTATCTGATACAATATGTAACAGAAGATTCTACAATCTTGTCTTACTTAGTGTATAACTTAACTATACTAAATAATAATCATATTTTTAGTCTTTTAATACTAATGAAATTCGCATTTCAATAAAACAAAACTAGTAATTGTCTATGTGGAGCAATGTTGTGTGTGCAAATATCAACTTGCTACCAGGTTTATTAAGATACCTTAAAATTAAATGTACAAGATTCTACTTCATATTTCTCTTAACTATTCATTTACGTTTACATTTAATCACTTTCACAAATCTTCTACAGAATCGGTGCTTATATTTTATAGCGGTTTATCATATTAAGTTTTATCTGAGACAATGTTTTAACAGAAGATTAACCCACTTTCACAACTAATAAAAACTTTTATTGCGAAACAATAAATATATTTTTAGTATTTTAAACAAATAACAATATTATTTTAATTTCACTCAGCATACTAAAGATGAGTAAAGTTACCTTAAGATTACATTAATTCTGCTGTACATTAAGTAGATTCAAGGACTTAAAAGTTATTTTAACGAAGGACTTTCTTTAATGGAAATAATCCCTTTAAACTTGAAATGAGAGTACGCTTTAAAACTTCACAAGAGATGACGCAAGGATTAACTTCATCCTCTTAAATATAGAATTTGAAATGTTTGAGCAAACAGTAGTTTTGTACTTAAGTTTGGCATTTCTCTCTGTAATTTTTTAATAGTAACGGATCTTCTTTTTAGAAAATATAATAATTTTTCACGGGTTTCTTAGATAACTAAAAAATTATCTTCGTAAGTTATAAGGTAATTGTTTAGACATTAACCTACCATGGCCATTTTTAACGACAATAATTGAATGAATTTTATCTTCGAGAACATTGTTTGTATTTGCTCCTTTGCAAAGGTAGTTATCCCACTAGGCGATTATAAACGATCAGGGTTTTAGTGTAAAAAAATAAATCATCTTACTACCTCTTTCTCTTTTGAATTTAGGCTCTAACCTCGTCTGTGGTATGTTTTCACTCAGCCCCAGCAAGATGTTATGTAACAAGTTAGATATTTACTTACCAGATATATTTATAATTTACGTATGGTAAGGCATGCCGTTTATCCTTGACTTTAACTAATCTAATTTAAAAAAAGAATAAAATGGAACAGTATTATTTACTTATGATTGTTACAAGTTCCATAAGGGTAACTTGTACCTGCAACTTAATGTGCGCTATATTAATATATATTTTATTGCTATATACTGTATTAACTATAATCATAATATTATAAACAAGCAAATTTTGTTGTATTTGTTTTGTTGTTATGGGGGATTTTCGAAATTACTGAACTTATATAAAAAATAAACCTTTACGGGTGGCAATTGTAGGCTTTTCTGACCTCAAATTTTTTTTTATATAATTTAATATTTTTTTATATTTAAAAGTATAAAAATAAACATTTATAACGGAAGGTTAGATCACATGTAGTGACTATAGCTGTTGCTGTGGCAACAAATTAATATTAATATATTTCTGACCTAGTGTATAAGTTTAAAATATCATTATATTCAAAAAATGGCTACTACTTTAGTTCTAGGTTGTAAAATAAAAATCCAATTTATTTCAACATAATACACCAGGTTTGTAAATACATTTTCTGAGAAAACATGGATTTCATTTAATTTTGACCTGAAACAAGAAATAATTTAATTTAATGGAACTATGTAGGCAGATTATAAAATGTTAAAAATGGAAATAGGTAAAATACCTATAAAATGGAATAATAACCTAACTTACATCTAAATATTTAATGAAAAACATACATTTTGGTTAATTTACCAAATTTATATTGTCCAAAACACTCAAAAAATTATGAAACTGAACTTGCAGAATATTACCTACATTGGATAAATTTAGATTAAATTATTTCGAGGAAAGTGACGGGATTTACGTGTAATCATACTTTTGTGATAATTAATAGTAATTTAATAATATAAATAGTTTGTATTTAATGGAATGGCAAAGAGAGTTATAGACTAGAAAAAATAATTACTCAGTAAAACAGTTCATTACAATGACATCGCTGCGTAGGATAATGCTAAAAGCTTGTTCGTGTGACTTTGAAGCTAATTTAATTATAAATAAAACATTTAACCGTATTAACGTATCCATGAGATTGCATATTAAATTAATTTATTCACAGAGAGAACGTTGCACGTGCAATTATATTAGCTGAATTCACTGTCGACATCCATAATTTAAAATTGTAAAATTTGAATTACAAAAATATTTATTCCTTCGAACGTCGAGGTTTGCGACCGCTGAATATTGTGTAATGTTTGTAAAATTAGGCTACACGAATGTTATTATGTAAAAATTTCACTAATATGTCAATATTTCACTAATGCAAATTTATCAAAATGTCACTGTTGTAACATGTTAAAATTTCACCAAATTAAATATATCAATATTCCACGAATGCAATTTTACCTTTTTAAGTCACAAGATTGAACTGGTGAATAACCATCTCAAGAGGTGAGTGAGGTTTTTGTATTTTGAATATAATTAAATTTTGTTATTGTTAATTGTGTAGGTAATTTCACCACGATGTACTTCTATTTAAGAGTAATATTTTATGTTCTTGAGGAGAATGCGTATAAATTGATAAAACTACGAACTTAATTAATCAATATTTGTATTCGTAACAGTAAGAAAGTGATATATGAAAAAAAAATGAGTTGGCTTTTCTTGACGGTATGGGAATGAATTGGAATCGGTATTATTTTACAACTTGGTACAAGGTTAACTTATTTGTGCATAAAAATGTTATTTCAATCAACCAACAAATATATCTAAACTAGTAAGCCTCCGTGATAAATCACGGACAAGTTCATTTAATACGCATCAGAAACTCTAAAAAAAGTTTTTGTCTTACATATGTAATGAAAAACATTAAGTCCAGAAGTACATTTTACTTGAAGAATAAAAATTTATTGTTTAGTAATATACATTTTTTAGTGTTTAATGTTTGACGACCTCAAATAGAGGGATCATCTGATGATGAGACATGAGCTCCCGAAACGCGTAATAAGGAAATGTAAAAGTCACATAGGCTACAGTGTACAGTAAATACTTGATAACTTATTAATCATATCGTTGACTGGATACTTATACTCGAAAATGAGTTTTAAACTTAATAATCCGATTATGACACTACTTTTTACTTTCTCCACCCTATAGGTAGTATATGGAGAAAGTATTGTTTTCGTAAAAATGTTCAAATTTGAATTTTCAATTGAATTATCTGTTTTGGTGCTCCCAGAACTCCAAAAAATTGTTTAGTGCAATTATCTGTGTTGGTGCTCCCTGAACCCAAAAATATTTTTTGTGGAATTTTTTGTTTTGGTTCTCCCTGAAACCAAAAAAGTGTTTTTAGAGTGGAGTCTGTCTGACAGTCTGTCTGTATGTATACACGACCAGAGAGGACACTATTGGTCCGATTTTCATGAAATTTGGTTTGTAGGTACTAAACCCTAATATCTCCAGGCGTTTTTCTCATTTTTTGAAATTTTTAATTTTTAAGGGTAATTTACCCCTAAAAACCCATAAAAAACGACAAAAATGCAAATTTTTCAAAAACGGCTCTAACGATTTTGATAACATTTTCAGTATTTATAGTGCTTAAGATGCCAAACAAAATGACACCACCCGCTTTTATTAAAACTTCGGCGTTTTATAATTATGGGGAAATGTTTAAAAAATAAACAAGTTTGTGTTGTCAATCTAGCATCGCGGCAGCGGCCGCACGGGGTAGCACCACGGTAGCGAGCACGGCCAGTAATTCAAAGGTCGCGCGATTGAATCCCGCCTGGGACAATAATTTTTTTATACGATTGACGTAGGTAGAATATTATTTTTTTGTTTTGTTCTAAAAAGTAGTAAAAAATAAAATGATTAAAAACAATATTATTTTGATTACACCATGTTTTATTGTTCTAGGGATGATTCAAAGCCATGTGTTAATCTCTCGCTGTCTAGATACATAAAACAAACTAGAGGTTACCGTCGTGGTTTATGTCAATCTGCAAACTTTAAGTATCAAGTCACAATTTTCATCCAGCATGACCCTTTGGTTAAAGATATGCTGTGTTCCGTGCACAGACTTTGGCTACAAGGTAATGGGATGTCGTCCTGTTGGGTTCCGAATCAAGCTTGATACAGGAAAATACTAAAGCAGACCTAGTTGCTAAGGAAGCCACTCACTGCCTGAAGTGAAGTGCTAATGTCATCGGACTTGAAGCATGCCTTATTTGAGCAGTGGAAAAATGAGTTGGTAGTGGTACAAAATAATAAAACTCCGACAAATTAAGAATACTTAATTTCGGGCATGAATATCTTCAAACCGCCAAAGCCATCTAGAGGTAGTGGCCACGCATTGGCCAATTCGTGTTAACCCACGGGTTTCTTTTGAGAGTCATGGAGATCCGCCACTTTGATCTTACAGTTTTAATTTTCTTTCCACAAGCTTCTTATTTTAAAATATGAAAAATTAAAACATGTTTGGAAGAGGTTTTGCAAACAAGTAGCACTAAGCCGATGCTGGCTGATTACACCCAGACCTTAAATATGGTGTTAGCATCTCTTCAAAGTTTGAATGTGATTGGTAACATTTAAAAATACTTGTCATTTTGCCGTAACTATGAATTTTATTTATCATAAATGCCATGTTCAGATTTAGAACCTTCTTATGTAGTTTAATTAGAGTATTATTTACTGTTATGTAACACGGCCTCTTACAGCTCTGAAACAAGTTGTTATTGTTTACAAATTGTATCGTTATTGATAACTAAATTCAGTATTGTGTGTAAATCAAATTTTAGATTTTTTTTATTGTGGCAGAGTGTATATAGTTCAATTTATTTGTTTAGTTTATAAGCATTATGTGGGTTCTCTCCAAATTCCAGGCGATAAAGACTGTTCAGATTTTCACCTTGAAAAAAACGTGGTTCACAAAACACGCGATATACTCAATATATCGAACTATCCATCTAACCAGCAACGATAACCAATGCTGCAATGAATTATAAATTGGTTTCATAGATCAGTAAAAGAAGTTGACGCCTCCAAAAAACAGGCTTACCTTACTATTTCACAAAATCTGTACTATCATCTATACATTTCCAAACCTGTTTTTATTAACACGGATAAATTTTTCTGCTGGGGGTTAGGAGAAAATTTCGTAGCTCACGTATTTTGAAAAAATGTTTGGAGATTTTGTACTATTCTGAAAAAAATAGGTGATTGTTTACTATACTGAAAGAAATGGGTTATTTTCTGCTATCTGGATAATTATGGGCGATTGATTACTAAACTGATCAATACAAAAACATAAAGAAAATAATTAATGGTAATAATAACTATACTATTATTGTATAAGCTAATACTAGTAAGGAAAATATAAGGTTGCCATCATCTTCTTTTAAAATGAGGAAATTCTTGGAGCAGATGTTAAATATCCACCTGATTAATAAAAATAAGAGTATGTATATAACTAAATACTATTAAATAAAAGCATACGGTTATCTAGCATCTGCTTTAACAAAAATATCGTCCTTGGAGCAAGTCAAGCCTATGATACGGTAGATGACTGAGAGAACGTAGGACGGAAAACATATCAATGTTTTTCCATAAAGCGGGGATTATATACTACATATTTACTTAACGCTTGAAATCACAAATAAAGATCAAATACATCACACGCAGGGTTTGTATGTTAGATTTGTAGGTCCATGTCAAGTTATATAAGTATAGAACTAGCAAAAAAGTTAAAATTATTAACTTTGGATGCAGGTCTTTTAGAAATATGATTTTGACCAATATTTTAGAGAATGTAGTAAATACTAAATATCACAAAATTTTTACACAATATGTAATTTAACTAATTTAGAAACTGCACTCATTAAAATAATTAACAATGATGTTTAATAATATTTGAGTGGAACTCAAAACACAATGTAGAAACAGTTATAACTAATTAGTCTGATAACAGACTTACGCTTCCCACTTGACTGTAGCTTCTCGTTGTGGCACTTTAATATACCAATAACTCTTGTTTAATTTCTCCTTCAATTTATTAAGTGTTTCTTATTTAAGTGTTTCTAAAACCATTTAGTTTACAATCTTTTCATGTGGCCAGAATATATCTTTTTATCTAAGAACATTGGAACTTATTCTTTTAAGAGCTTCTTTTGTGGATTTTAAACCAGGATATTTATCAGACGAATTATTTGGATTTATTTGTCTAGCTTCTGGAGATAAGGACAATGCCATTGGGCGGTCTGCACCCTTTGTCTTATCGGCCACACCCTGGCAGAGTTACGACTCTTTTAATCAATTTAACGTTGAGTTGATTGTATTTTATTTATTTGATGCACATATTGAGTATGAATTTTGTACTCCATTTTATAGCCTTTCTTATACGAAAATATAAAAAAAAAGAAATCATATAAGTTCTCTTTGATTACTTATTTACACAAAGCTAGTCATAAGATCATTGTGGACGGGTAATCTGGTGCAAAGGTATATTGTTCATATTAAAAGTAAAAATTACAAATCGTAAGACAAGTAAAAAAGGGAAGTTGAATAACACACAGAAATAATAAACTTCGATAGATGCATTTGAATTTTCGATCCATAGTGTAAGACTTTGACATTTAAACCATAATATCAGATTAAACATATATGAAGTTAAATTCGGCCTTCCAGCTGTCATAATTATGTTAATGACTGATAAAATATAATTTAGGTACCATAACAAATATACTAATTCATTATTACTTTCGTCAAATTACCGACTATGTTTTGTATGCAATTATATTTTAGATCAAATTACCTTTAAATCTGGGAACTCTACCACTAGATACGAGAGAAACTCATTTTCAATGTTATTTGGTCACTTATTTTGATAGAAATTAAATGTACACAGAGAAATACTCTAAAAGAAATCTTTGTGTTTTATTAGGCTACACTATAAAAAGTACATATTTTTAGAAAACAAATTTTATTTAATTACTCTAGTCAGTTTCACACCAAAAACTCTTGGCCTGATATTAAAATGTTATTATAATGTTTGTAATGTTGTGGTGTGACTTGATGAAACATGCCATTCCAAGCGTCCTCTAAATGGTAATTATATTTTGTGGCTCCTACCCTTAAGTAGATGAAGCGTTTCAAAAATTATAAAATCAAAATTTCCAGCCCAATTTACACAAAAACTACTCAGTTTATTAAACAAATTCAAAGAAAAAGTCTTAAAAGTATGTGTTGAATACATAAGCGGAATAACAAGTTGTAGTGTCCGTACAAATTTTAAAATTAGCCTGAATAATTGAAAATGGCAGCTTTTTTTTAATTTCAAAATGTTAGTTTTATGAGCCATATCAATTAAATGTGAATTAAGGTTAAGTCTCTTACCTAAAAATTGCTGTAAAATCGATAATTTTTGAGAAGCGAGAGGTGACACTCTTAAAAAATAACCCGGTGTAGGTGATACGGTTATAAATTAATTTAAAACTTATTTGTATTATATCAACTCTAATAAAAGCGAGAGTACGTCTGTACGTATGCACGTACGTGAGTAACAATATAATATAAGAGCTGATTTCACCCATCATCTGTAATACATAAACCAAACCTAGCATAGATTATACTTTGGGGTTATGTTTACAACTTCAATCAATAACATAAGTCTTGTGAAGTAGATTTTTTTTAATATGAGTTAAATAACTAATGAAAGTTATAATACATTATACAATTAATATAACTACAACCTTTTATTATCAATATATTCATTTATACAAATTTAAAGAAGAGTGATACTCAATCCTTTAACTTCGGAAACATTCGTACATCTTCGTATAACATATAAACATATTTCATACTATTAATTTCTTCATTAAAATATTAAAAACTTCTAAATGATTTGATCTATCATTATGAAATAAAAAGCAAATAAAAGGAAACATATTTATCAGTATTTAGATATATAATAATGTATATAAATATAAAATGTTTAACAAATGGGCTTACAATTTTATAACCGTTATAATTGTACACATTTATAGAGTTAAAAATCTCCACCATCATAGTTAGGTAGGCCTAGATAAATTCTGTGGATTTTAAATAGTTTTTTTTAATGATGTATTTCTGATGCGTACCTCTAATTAATCTGCCTGTGATTTTTTACGGCGGCTTACTAATATTTATTTTAAAATGTAACCTTTTTATTAATAGCCTATATAAAGGTCTGTTTTGTTAACTATTACAACCTTTGGCGTTTATGATTTTATTTTTGTAATTGTTTAATACATAACTTTATTAATATTAATTTGCTTTTGTGATTTAATCAAACGTAATATAAGTCACAATTAATTATAATAAGTAAGTATACTTATTATTGCATTTATTTTTTTTTTGTTCTTGAATAAATCATTAAAATGTGTATATATAAATTGATATCTACTGTCACTTTCCAATGTCTTTACTGTTCTTTTCCTATTGATTCTTCTACTTTTTTCAATGGACACTTCTTGAACTTCACTTTCAATAAACTTAATTTTAAATTTTATTTGGTTGATATGGTTTTGTTTATATTATATTTTAACCCCACACCTAATGCAGAACTGCATCTTCGTCTCTTCGTAAAGTTCTTTCAGGTCTTGGATTACTCACTTGTCCATCTCTCCTTTCACTCATGGCCAAGTAGGTTCGTTAATTACATCGAGGACATTACTGGTTTTCAACTTTGTTTACTTTTTCATTAAATTTCTATCTCTTGATTTAGTTTCGTTGTATTTCACCACATCTGGTTAAACATCTCTACATTGCAATTCTTATAGGTCAATCAACAGAATATCTTCAGTTTAAATACCTTTTCTAGTATACAAATAGCTATTTTTCAAATGCCTAGTTTGTTCTAATAACATGAGATCAACTACATTTATTTAAAATTTATTTAGTTTAGTAACTATAAGCGTAAGGTTAACGGAATCGAAAGCGGCAAAATTTTACAGTAAAAACATTTCCAGCTTAATAAAATTATAGCTAATAATGTGATTAGTGGGTGTGTGTTTCGTGTGACATTTCGCTTTTACATTTTAGTCTTCATCAAACAAACGGGGGATTAGTAAACTGCCGCACTGGACAATAAATAAGTAAAGTGGCGTAATTTAGCATTTAATAATTTGATCGTTTATACACTATAAAATTATTTTACTTACATAATTATAATCTTTTTTAATCTACAACTTTTATATGGTAAAGATATTTCATTAATCCATTATTTATATTTTTTTCGGTATGTTTAATTATGTCGTAAATAATTCGATTCTATTTTAATTTTCAATAAGGTGCAATTTATGCAAGGTGTAACTCGTGAATGCAGAACATCTTTTAAACATTGTATTTAGCAAAAATCATAGACTGGGTCAATAATTAAAAATAAATTTATGTTTATAATACTGATAATAATTAATTTTTTCATTTATAAAGGGCATTTATATTTTTCTTTTCTTTTCCTTGTAAAGACAGGCATTCTGAATCTTTGCCTAAATATTTTAAAAAAATTATTTATTTCTGCAAAAAAGAAAACATTATTAAAAACAAGTAATACAATTCAATGTTATGAACAACTAAACTAAACATTTACAAAAACAAATGTTATAATCATTTTTTATTAATCAAGAAGGCTTTTTTTAGTAGATTTTGAAATTGACATACCTTAGAAACTCTATTCTTTAGAACATCATATAAACAGTTTTAGAGGAACACAATATCCCTTGTTTGTCTGGCAGCTTGGTTAAAATGAAGAAGAACAGATACTAACATTTGTCAGAGAGTAATACTAACATTTGGAATTTACTACAAATATTATTCCTGTTCCTGTTAAATGGAATTAGTTTCATTAGGATTTTCAAAGTGAGACTGAGCTGCAGTGGCGGTCCCAGACTTAAATTTTGGGGGGATTCACAGTCGTGTGTTTTATTTTTTATCTCGTAGGGGGGGGGGGGATCTAAGCTTTAGCTTTAAACGACATCTAAATACTTGTCAAGTTTTTAATCAACCCATTTCAGGTATAAATGAATGGAAACTGAAACAATACAAATTTTATCAATGGTTTAATATGTAATGAAAATACTATTGATATGAATTACAAGACAAATTCCAACCTCGTCTTTGAGCTCTGAGTAGCAAACCTGTTAATCACGGCATTCACATCCACATCTATGTCTCTAGGAATATTTAATAGAGCTAGACCCACAAGTCGTTCCTCTCCCAAATTGTATTCGATTTGCGAATATAATTTTATAGCTCCCGAAAATTATAGAATATTTATTTATCTATGAAAACTTATTTAGTACAAAAAGGCTTATTAAAAACATTAATTATTTAAGATTTTTGGGGGTCATGACACACTTGACCTCCCCCCTCTGGGACCGCGCTTGCTGAGCTGTAACTAAATTTAATAAGGTTTTGTGTGACGTGTATACATTTTGCTGGCTAAATCATTCCAAATAAATCAAACACTAAGCGAATGAAAAGTTGGCATAAATGACGACATTAAACACGAAATATCTCCTACTTTGGTTTTATTACAAACTTTGTTTATTTAACCGGAGGGATATCGGTATACTGCAGGGTGCTATTTTACTGCGCCATTTTACAAACGCTTTTAATTTGGCAAAATATAAAAATTTGATAACTACTTACAGTATCCGAGGTCTTACTCTTCTTTTCTTGTTGATGCTTCTAACTTTTTTAAACTTTAACAGGTTTTACAAGTTTAAACTTCAATTTTATTTTACTAATAGGGTTTGGTTTTACTTTAACCTCACACCTAATGCAGAACAGCATCGTATAATCTTTCTAACAATTCTTTAAGGTTTGGTATTACTGAAGTCATCTCGTGAGAATTTATATTTTTCTTTGTTCATATTGTTTGGCTAATAATATTATTATACTAGTTTAGTTGTTTTACCGTTATATAGCTTATAATTTCTATAAGCTATTGTTATATAGCTTATTATTTCTTATTAGTCTAGTTAAGCTTTTAATAACTAGTTATATTCAGAGAGACCTTTTACCGTGATTTAGAAACATTTACCTAAGTTAATTATTGAAAACTCATTTTATACATGAAATAAATAGTTGTAGAGTATACCAAATATCTAGAGTAAAGACACTCAAGTAAACAGAAATTTGACGGAATATTAAATGTGTATTTGTCTTTAGTTTGATTCCCAGAAAAGTAACATTACCTTGGTCGTAGCTGGGGAAGATAACTAGTAGCAAATAACATTTTTGTGTACAATTAGGTTGGTTTATGAATAGGAAATAATCATGAAAAAAAAATTGAATCTGTCACAAAAGCATAATTGAGTTTCCTCAGACATTATCTGCAGAAGGGAGTGAGGTTGAGATGAAATGGAAAAGTTTTAATGAAGATGCAAAGTGGTCTGGTGAGATGAGTTGGGCACGGGAAATATTTTCTCCAGATGCTGCCCGGAATCGTTTGAGATTGATTGATTTAAACTGATTACTTGGGGACTCACTTTCGCACAGATGTCATGAAATAATGTGACCAGGTGGTTATCGGGGGACCGTAACTTAAAAGGAAAAACCACTGAAGAATTGGAAGATCACTAGTTTTTGTCCTGGTCGATTTCCTTTAGAATGCTTACAGCTGTATCACAATGTAATTTAACATGAGTATGTTAAAATACTCCACAAAATAAAGAACTGTTGATATGAATTTTTTAGGCGTGGAATGTTTGATAGCCCAAAAATTTATATTTTATAATATTGTCGTTATTTTACCTTGCTATAAAGTTTTCATTTAAGGATTTGGAAATGTAAGAAAATAATATTTATGTTATGTCTTTTTAAGATATGACCGAAAAAGTTGTTAAAATATATCCATATATATCCAAAAGTATTGTAAAATTGTGAAAAGTGGTATGAGAGATATTTACACAATTTACAGGAAAAATATAGTGAACCAGAAATTTCGTTAAAAATGGATGGAAATTATGTTTTCCCTCAAAAACCCATTTGTACGAAAATTATTATAGAATCTCCGATACATATTAAACACATTAATCATTAATATGTGTCCCCTCCAATATAGTAAACAATTAACTATGCTCAATGTACAATCACAGTTGTCTTTGTATTTTACTGTTGCATCGGTTTGACTTTCTACGAAATTTTCTCCTAGTCCCTAAGCACAGCAAACAATCGCCTACAGTTTTTCAGTTTAGTAGACAATAACCTATACTTTTCAGTATAATAGAAAATTGTCTATATTTTTTCTGTATAGTAGGCAATCATCTATATTTTTCAGTTTAGTAGACAGTCGTCCATATTCTTTTAATATAGTAATTAATCGTCTAAAGTTTTTCAGTATAGTAAAAAATCACCTATATTTGTTCAGTACAGAGACAATCATCTATATTTTTCAGTATAATAGACAATCGACCATATTTTTTTCAGTATAGTAAATATTTGTCTACAGTTTTTCAGTATAGTAGACAATCACCTATATTTTTCAGTATAGTAGACAATCGTCTATGTTTTTTTAATACTATAGTAAACAATCGTCTATGTTTTTTTAGTATAGTAGACGATTAATTAATTTTTTTCGAAATAGTAAACAACCACCTATATTTTTTCAATATAGTAGTAAATTAAATCAAATGTATTTGTTTAGTTGCTAATTTCTAATTAAATAGGTAATAAGAAACGATTTCAATTGGATTAAGGTAAATTTATTGGATAAATTTGCAAATACCGTTGCATCATGGTACGACATTTTCTCTTGGTGCTAAAACTTATCCAAGTTAAAAACTGAAGCTAAGAAACAAATAAGAGAGTACTTATAATAATGGTATTGGTTGCATTTACTTACTTTATATTAAAGCTATAATTTATTAAATATTTTACGTTATACAATACTATGCACGAATATTTTTCAATAGTTTGCGTAATTTGAGTAAAACTTGAACTTCTTCCGCTTACTTAAGGAAAATAACATTGCTTAATTAGAAACCTACACCCACTCTCCTGAAACCTCCTGAGCAATTTGTTATAACGTTTACCAGTAGAGATTTGTTTCGACAAAAAATAGTGGTTCGTCTGTAGTACATGAATCTACGTATGTAGTCATCTTTCCAATACCACAGGTATTGCATTTTGAAAAGGTGGATATTTTTAGTATTATCAATAGGTGTTGATATGTGTTTATCAAATTATATTTAAATCCGTGTTTCAAAAAAAGTATAATTTTTTATAAAAGTGTATCAGTTGCCTAAAAACAGTATTGCTAATAAAATTATTGAATAGGGTCAGATTTTTAACTATTACGTTTTAAGAGTTATTATTTTTTGCATGAATTGTTTCAGATTTGGATAGTAACCTAAACGTGTATCAAATTTATATTCTATTTTATAGATCATTGTATAAATAATGCTAAATTAATCTCGCGGAAAAGCTTGTAAATAATAAACGAGAAATTGGACATTCTTTCGTCAAAACTAAAGGTGACATCAATACCAATTAAATACCCTTTAAATAAACCTTGTTTAAATTATCAAAAATTGTTTAGTCACAAGTTTAAGGCTCGGCAGGAGTGAACAAATATTTCTGAGTTAACCAAGTGACAGATCTGTCTGTACACTAATAGCATTGAGTTTGCTACATTTTCATTCTTCCTCTAGCAAATATAGGGCAGCTTTATAATGGAGGAAAATAGAGTGTTATAGACTTTACCCTGACTGTAAACGTAATGAAATGTGTATCCGTGACAACGTGTGGTAGTATGTATTATTAACATAGCTTTCTTTCACACATTAAACATTTATTTATATATTATTTTTCTTGTATTCCAAAGAGAGCAACAAGTTGATGTGCTAACCACCAGAGTGCAGGCTAAACACTCAAGTAGGAACACAAATTCGGCGCTTACAAGATTCCACAATAACGTGGATTTTTTCGTCATAAATTATCAAAAAATATTGAAATTAGTTTTATTTGAAAGGTAATTAAACTTTCATGAATGATGATGGTGATCTTTTTACATTTTTAATATTTGTATTATTTATTAATAAAAAGCAAACTGATTTTGAGTTAGGTTAAAGAACAAATTTATTAAAAAAAAAAACAATTTTTAACTAAAAGATATCCACTTTCTGACTGCCCTAACCTTTAAAATTACACATTCAGAATAATTGTCTGATCATTATTACTCTAGTAAACTTACTATCCGTTTAACATCGCTCTTATTGGAGATGAAATTCAAAATGGTGGCTGTATCTGCCGAGCCTTAATGTACTATTTAGATAACGCACAATAACTTTGAACTGATTTGTACTTTTCCTACAAAGGGAGTTATAAATTTGTTCGACCATTAACCCCTTAGGCAAGTGTTATCAAAACTTGTCAATCAAAAGTGTTTAATACTACTGTATTCTTATTAGGTATAATATGTTTAAGCGTATAATTCGACCTAGATTTCCATCTCTATTTTTATGGGTCTGTCCTGAAATTTGTGCAAAATTACGACTTTTATCATGTCCATACAATAGATATTTTATATGTTTTTATAATTATTGTATAACTTTTAAATTTATGATTTGATCAAATAATAAATGAATTATTTGTGTAAAACAACAGAACAGCACTTAAACTCCATCTCATCGTATTGCTGATCCAACATTTGGTTGAATTAACGTATTGCCATGACAACTATAGATCACAAAGGCGTCGCTATACTAGCATGGTGCATAATTAACTGCTATCAAGAAGACTGACCAGCCCTTATTTGATTAATTCATAGTCAACTAAATTAGCACCACCTCTGTGTCTTGCCCTCTAAGGGCTTTCATCTGGATAATTTACAAAATCTGATGACATAAATATTCCTCTCAAATTTTATTGTAAAAGGTTTATCACATTGATGGTTCTGTACTTTGAAGTAAAGTTATTATTTAGCAGTTCACTTTAGCATCTTGTAAGTAATATTTGTTTTACATTTTTGAAAACGGAAAGCCGAGAATGTAACACAAATGAGATAATGGTAGTCAATAATGAATTCATAAGTTAAAGACAAAGTATAGATACTTAACTGACAATTATATTTTTCTTCATATAATCATTAAATTCTCATTCAATAATATATTGCACTCTAACCTTTTTCCTACTAATTCACTTTATTACTACAACAAAATGTTTCTTTATTATTAAATTTTTAATAGAGATGCGGGATTAATCATAACCTGAAATCAATATTTTAAATAATATATTAAACGTCAAAAACAAATGATAAAGTAAGCAAAACATGAGTTTTAATAAAGTTGAAATAGAACCAGCTTGAAATAGGCCGACTCCTACAAAATCAGAACCTATTAAAATAATGAAATCAGCTCTTAGAGGAAATGCTACTAAGAAACAGTCTACATTTAACTCAGTGGTGTTCGTAAACAGCTGCTAATTACTGTACCATTTCTGAAAATTTTACTTGAGTTGAAATATTCATTTTAAATTGTCAAATACTTTTTTATAAAACTACATCCTACAGTTTTTTTCAAACAGTATTGGGTAAATGTGTCTCAAATTTTCGGCCACTTTCTGTAGTTTTAGTTATAATTCATAAACAGTAAGTGCAC
>JAGFPH010000181.1:385947-396529 GCA_018207615.1 Philaenus spumarius | reverse complement strand
TAATTGGTTACAAGACTTATTTCCTTGAACATTTTTATACTAGCCAGTAGAAAAATAAATATGATTCATTCACAGCTGTTACGACATATTATTATTTTGTGAAATCATACAGAAAAGAGTAGACCTACTTTTGGTTCTGAAAATATGATTTTTTGGAATAGTCAAACTGCAAACACGTCCCATCGATTACACGAAAAGCTTTTCTTCCTCCTTGCCATTCCAACTTGTTTTGTTTGATTTTTTTCTGTTTTCGTTTCGTCTATGTTCGATTCAAAGTTGCATTGTTGGCATCTAAAACTCTTTTATTGTGCATTAGTTTTGCATACTTCACGTTTACTTAAGGCATGCCCACATAGTTTCTATAACACTTAGGATAAGGCCACACCGGAGGAAACTAGCTAGGTGCCTGGATACTTGTGAGATTACCTACTTACTTGGAGCCTGGGTACAAGTGGCCACATATCCATCGTGGATCGCTTAATAACTACAGTTTGTTTCGTAGTTGTACAATGCAGTTGTCATCCTGTCACTAGATGAAAGTACAGACGAGTTGACTAGACGGGTGAGTCACTATGTAACCATTGCGGCAGTTCTCGAATGTTTTAGACTGTTTTCAAGGGTGACTCACCTAGTCACTAGTCACTTAGCATGTAAAATCTGGTGTGGCCTTAGCCTTACACTTTACAAAGCGCACAATGGTAGTACATAACAACAGCATCTAGACTCCAATTTTGAACGATTTTTCCCAAAAAGTGTTTTTTATAGATTCTGGTCCAGATAACGTCGTTAAAGGACGCATTTATCTTTGGCATTCATTCGTACAGGCATCGTATAGCAAATCGGTCTGCTAGGTTAAGGAAAATATTGTTTCTTTCTACAAAAATGGTATCAAGCAATGCATGTGTATGAGTATACTTCTCACCTGCAATTAAGGATGTTTGGTATTTTTCCTTTTAGCTGATTTTATGCTGAGGACTGCAGTTAAAATTATAAAACACTCAACGTGATCAAATACTTTAAAAATATTGAAAAAATTTTGTAGAAAGCGGACGAATATGATTAACCTGTGATTGGGAACAGTCGAAATGGTCGAAAACCATTTAATATATTACTGCGTCACATGGTTAATGTTATGTTGTTGTAATTAAAATACGTTTGGTTATTCTCAAACTTGGCCAGTTTATAAATATATAAGATACAAACTACGCATGGCGTGGACTCCAAAGTAAATGTGTAGCAAATCCAATAACATTTTTTGTAATAAAATTACCTTTGTATTCTGTAGTATTATTTTACAAGCACATTTTAATAGTACATTTTATTACCTTTAAATGATATATTGCTCATAAAAAGAACACAAAGATATTTTCGCAAGTACTTACAACATGTTATGCTTCAAAATATTTTGCATTCTGAGGGGAAAGGTATTTTAGTTCACATACAAAAAATATCTTTCCATGCTTAAAAGTCGTCTCAACTTACAGAGTATTTGTAAATGTTAATCAAATATCAAAAGGAGAAATACAGACGGATACTTAATTTAAAAAATATTACAAATATTACTCTATAAAGTGATAAATAATGGGGAAAAAACAATATTGATTAGTAATGGAATACGATCGAGAATTGATAAGTTATGGAATACGAACAAGATTTAATAAGTAATGGTATATAAACGAAAACTAATATTTAGTGATAAGATAGAAACGAAATTGATAAAAAATGGTGTTCAAACACCTAGATCAATTACTAATGTAATACAAACGATAGTTGAAAAGTAATGATATACTGACGAAAATTAATAGTAATCAAATAAGAACAAGAAGAATAAGCAATGATACACGAACAAGAACAAGAAGTGGAATACGAACGAAAAAGTAATATTTTATTCGTTTGATTTTCCGCAAAAATGTAATAGTTTAGCCCATTTTTTAAATAACGAATTTAAAGAGCTTTGGAGCTAATTTAAAGAACTGAAATTATGAAATTACTAGAACGTTTACTTATTTAAAATCGACTGAAACAGCTGTAAAAGAAAAACTCGAATCGTAAAACTTTCGTAGATATTAAATCGTGTCACGACATTGCACAGGGGCCGAGATGATTACTTCACAGACAACGACGAGGACTGAGAAACGGTGCTAGAATTACTGCGCACTTACTTTGGCGCATGTATTGCTGCGCAGGTCCTCTATAGATTGAAATTGCTTACAACTTGTTTACAACATTATGGTTCTATTCTCCATGTGCATCTAAAAGGAGCTACGTTTTTGCTTAAGTTAACTGATAATGACAAACACGTTCTTTAATAATATATACGATTTAAGAAATTATACTATTACAGTTTTTACTAAATGAAAATAAATTTGCAAAAAAATAAAATAAAAACACACATTGAAATACGAAAACTTAAAAAAAAGAAGAAAACTATATTTTAATATTAAAAAATTTAAATAAAACAGCCACTAAAACAAATTAAAATGTTGTTAACAATAAAAAAAAGGATGATTGAAGAAGAAAACAAACATTTAAATTCAATTAGCTTCAAAAATAAAACAACTATCAAAAATTTAAACTAGTATCAATACATATAAAACATGCATAACATTTTTATCAAATAATAATAAATAAATATGAGAAACATAAAAATAATGAAACAAACGTTAAAAATGATCGGGAGAGTAAGAGAATATGAATAAACATTAAAAAATGAAAACGAGAATTATAAATTGGAAAATAAAATTGAGAACGAGCGTTATAAATGTACAATTTTTTGTTTTAATCTTTTCCACAAAAAGATTGTATTGTGCAACAAAACGTATTTTCTTGTAAAATTTCACAACTATACTAACCAAACATAGTTAATTGATTATAAAAATCGTCAAAGGAACACAATTTGGGCAAAATATAGAGACACACCGTCTTGTAAACAAATACTTGTGTATTATGCATATTCTCATATCTTAGTGTATTCGGATTCATGATAAAACTGCATGACATTGGATAATATCCACAAAGCAATTTTGGTATTTAATTACAATTTGGTATTGCGGAAAGTTATAAGGTAACCTCAATATACTGACTTTGTAATACAATTAAGATATAATATTACTTGATTTGCTTCAAGAGCTTAGGTTTATGTGCGATGATACAGGAATACTAGAGATAATTACATCTTTGCCATTTGATATCATTTCATCTCAGACTGTTTATTGCAAGAGAACCGCATATCTAATTTACTATAACGTGTAAATTTATGAGAATAATTATTTTCCTAATTATTAAGTTACAAGATTAATTGGCTCTTCGAATAACAAGAGTTACCAAAGTTGAAACTATAAATATTTCATAAAGATTTAAAGTCTTCATCGAGAGCCAATACAAAGTCTTTATGAAACAGTCAAAGTCTTACTTTTAATTATATTCACTTCCAAGGCAAAGAGCCACGATGGCCGTGGTTGTTAAGGCGTCAATGCTTTATCAATCGTCATGGCAACCATCAATGGAAAAGTTCCGGGTTCAATTCCCATTGACCCAGAATAATTTTCTAAATGGTTTCTTAACAGACATCATTGGCTGTGGTTCGGATTCCACGTAAAACTGTAGGTCCCGTCTTCATTAGCCTTAAGTGCAAAACAGCAGGACGTTAAACACAAAAAAAATCCAAGGCAAAGACCTTCAATCTTTTTAACACTTCTCAGTTATAAACAAAGGCTAAATATTGCTATATTATTATCGTATGTTAAAAAAACCCTAAGGTTGCATACATTTGTTTTCCTTTGTTTGTGTGTTATGTGTCATTGTTTTTTATCATTATGTTTGTATTTAGTTTGCAAGTTTTCTTTGGCATCTCGGATCGAGTCGTGGTTTGATCTATGCATTCTAGTCCACCTTGTGTTTAGTTGAATTTGTAGGTCGGATGTCAATATAAGCCTAGTCATCTAGGATTAAGTTTTCATTTTAGTTATACATGATTGTGTTAACTTAGTTTGTTTTTTTATCACTTGACTGCGAGATTTGATTTACTCTAGAACGTCGTGCATTCTTTTCTTTATAAAGAAATGTTTTTACATATAACTGTCATGCTTTGATACTTTTTTAATACAATCATCAAATGACAAAACAAAAACAAACACCAACACCCACACACGCAGAATACCAATATTAACATGCATTAAAACAAACATAAATAAACGGTATCAGGAAACTGACATATACTTTCTCCCTCATTATTAGTAGAATAATAATTCAAAATACCATTTTTTTATTTTTAAGAGTAATTTTCCCATAAAAATCCATAAAATAACGGAAAAACAACTTTTCTCAAAAACGGCTCGAACGATTTTGATTAAAACTGTATAGTTTATATTACTTTAGGTCCCTAATAAACTATAAAATTTTAATCAAAATCGTTAGAGAAGTTTTTGAGAAAAGTCGATTTTTTTCGTTATTTTAAGGATTTTTATGGGAAAATTATTACCCTTTAAATCAAAAATTCACAAAAATGAAAAAACCTGGAGATACCGTGGAATTAGTACCTCCATACCAAATTTCATCAAAGTCGGACGACTTGGTTTAGGCTCTAGGTCTGATAACATCCACACACACACTCACACACTGACACACCCCTACTCACACATCACTCCGAAAACCCCTTTTTTAGGTTCAGGGGGACCCATAACGGATATTTCCACCAAAACCTCAAACTCGAAAATTTTGACGAATACAATACTTTCTCCATATACTATGGTGTAGGGGGAGAAAGTAAAAGTTGGTAGTTATAGTACGTGCCACAGTTTGAAGAAGTAAGTAATACAGTACTTTTGTACGAATAAATTAGTAAAACATCCATGTGTACTACGAAAGTAGACGATTACAACAAGTGTAGAATTTGGCCAAAATACGTAGAACACATTACATACATTTTTAAACTTTATACATAATACAGTAGTATTAATTTGTTACGCTATTTGTTTTATAAGTGAAGTTTACTAGTGTTCCGTAATTCTGTGTGTTTGCTATATGTAGGTGGTACATAGAAAAAATCCCGAACCATCTGACTTGAAAGAAAAATATCATAATAATATTAGAAATAACAATTGCTAGGCATAAGTTAAACATTATTAAAACAAGTTTTAAAGCATTACTGAAATTACAAAACTTTATGTTATTACGTTTTCAACAGGTCTAGTTGTTTTATGTAACATTTTAAATACAGTATTTAAATAACATTGCTTATTTGTGTATTTGTGTTCATGGTGCCTAAAAAACAAATCAAAAACCTTATTAAATAGTCTATGGAAACTCGATAAAGAAAATTTTCAAACAAAATACAAAGGAGAAAATGACGAATCGTATGTGCATTTCCAAAGCGATGTGAGATCTTGGGTCTGCAGTAAACAATATTATAATATTTTTTACTGACTTAATAAAATAGAGAAGTAGCCGGTACAGATATGACGTAAGTAGCCTTAAATCGGAGAAATCGACTAATTAGTTGATGTCAAAAACATTTAAAACAACTTGTCCTAGTAAAAAAGATTGGTACAAAATATTACCTCAGTTACAACCTAATTCTTTTTCTCAATAATTAAAATACCTTAAAAAGTTACATATTATGAATAAACTCAATAAATATAGGCTACAACAATATGTCGGTTAACCTTCTTTAACGTGAACTGGATATATTTTAAATCGCTAAGTGTATGAATATTAAAGATGAGTTTTTATCAATCTTTACATTTTCACCTGACAAATGGCAACGTTTTTATCAGTATATGCATTTATATATGATCGGATTTTAGGTTATATAGAGTGTATGGATAAAACAAAACTAAAGTTTCCTAATTATTCACTGACATTGAACACTTCCTAACCTAACCTAATAGTAAAACTATAAGATTACTGTTTTAATGTAAACTTAGTTCTCAGTTCGTACAAAAACCGGAAAATCTAATTAATTTCGTGATTGCTACCGTTAGATTATCGCAGTTAAACTTAAAAAAAATATGGTTTTACTATTAGGTTAGGTTAGGAAGCGTTCTGTAAATTGAATAAATACGAAATTGTATTTCATGAACATTTATTTTTGATTGATACATACTCTTAAGTAAGTAATTACGTAATGTGAAGGATACAAATTATAATTTGTTGGTATAACTTCCTCTTTAAAGCTTAGTATTTTCAATTAACATTTTTAATTGATTTATTGTCGTTAAAATTTAAAAGGACCATAAGTACTTTTAAAATAAATTTGTTGAATATAACGTACTAAATCAAACTGTAGAAATATTAAATTCTCAGTTTTCTGATTTCCATTATGGTTATGGTTGGCATGGAAATCATGTCTAAGGATGGCCTTTTAAAAGAGGTTCCACTCAATATGAGTTACTATTTAAAAAGTATTACTTGACCTTAATGGCGCCCTTCAAACAGGACAATTTTTTATCTTCGTTTAGAATTTATTTTATATGTATCAAATCAATACACGCACCTGTTAGGGATGGATGGTATAACACAAGCCCAGGGTTCATAAATTAAGCTACAGCATCGATGGTGGTTCAGTGGTATTATTTAATTACTTTAATCTCTAAATTCCTAATCACAACTTTACCTACATGTATATATATACAGACTGTCCCAAAAGTCCCGGACCGGTTTAATAACTCCTAAACGAAACTAGCTACAGTAATAATATTTCAGACATGACTCCTGGCTACAAAAAAACTATTTTTTGAGTTGTTAGTCACTATTGCCCCTGCCCCCCAAAACCAAATTTGGGGGGGGTTGCCCCAAATTTTTAAATCTAAACCCCTATCGAGTGACCCATCATTTTAAAGGTCTTATTGAGTTAATCACAACAGCGCAAACCCGAGGTCGATATCTTGCTCCTGTCCAAAATGGCTGACCTTCTTATGGTCATGTAATTTAAAATTGAACATTTTGTATAGTATACAAAGTAGGCCTAAACACATTTACAGGTTTAAGATATTTTACTTTTTCAGTTGTAATAAACACCGGTGGCTCTTTAACAATTGTAAACAGATAACATTTTTGGACTCTCCTACTTTAAGTTCGTTATGACATGCCTTAATCCTTATCATTGCTGGAAAACCCCGCATCAACAAAACAATATCTGCAGCATTGGATATTATGGCTCAGTTATGAAATTGTGTCTTAGAATAATGTTGTCTAATTTTTCCAGCGTTAATTTTTACATTTATTACTAATAATTTGGCAAACTAATAATATTTTTTTACTTTTATCAGTGTATGAACATTTACTTTTTAAGTATAATTCATTATGTCACTAAGTAAATCAGAAATAATAACAATATTGATGATGATTATTTTTTACTTTGTTTTAAAATAATAAAAATGTTTAATACAACCAATGGGGGTCAATTTTAAATTACATGACCATAAGAAACACTAAAAGGTCAGCCATTTTGGACAGGAGCAAGATATCGACCTCATATTTGCGCTGTTGTGTTTAACTCAATGAGACCTTTAAAATGATGGGTCACTCGATAGGGGTTTACATTTAAAAATTTGGGGCAACCCCCCAAATTTGGTTTTTGGGGGCAGGGGCAATAGTGACTAACAACTCAACAAATAGTTTTTTGTAGCCAGGAGTCATGTCTGAAATATTATTACTGTAGCTAGTTTCGTTTAGGAGTTATTAAACCGGTCCGGGACTTTTGGGACAGTCTGTATATATCATCACACTAAAACAAAGTCCAATTATTACTTATTATTATAATTTAAACATACAAAGTCAAACTCTACAATCTTATTGATCCTAATCATTTCCAACTAATTAAGTCCCAAGACAGAGCACTCTAAGTAACGGAATCTTTAAACACAATGATATATAACTTAGTTGGTTGTACTTCCAAATTACACCTTTATGTAACCGTATTGAATGATTATACATATACTATTTGCTCACCTTGTCACCGTGTCCCTTCAAGGCAAAGGTCTCCCAAGAGCAGCATATCAACGGGCAGAGCTTCAGCTGCCCCGAGGTGTCTCTGAAAGACTAAACCCCTTTTTAGGTCAGTCAAGCGTATCCATAACCATCCAGATTACTCAACATAAAATTTTGCTTGTCTCAGCTATTACTACACTTTTTCGCTATACATTTCGCAATAGCTTCTACTTTAGGTTCTCTTCTTGGGACTTATAAGCTTTACATTGCTTCCTAATAGTAATAATAATAATAATAATAAATCCAATTCTAATATTAAGCCTTTTCTTATGCAATTATTCCTAACACACCTTTCATAGTTAAGCCATTAAGTGTAAGGAGAAAATAATGAAATCTTCAAATAGTTTCGAAGTTAGTTCAATGAATGGTAAGCATATACCATTTTTAAAGTACAAATATTTGTACATTTTTAAAACATATAACTCTGCAGTTATACAATATATGTTGTAAATGTTATACTTATATTATACAACTTATTATGTTCCTAAAATGTACAGCCGTACGACTCTAAACTGTCATGTAGGATAATTATCAGTAGCATTTTTGTAAACAGCTAATTTAAAACTGGAATAATTGCTATATCTAATTATCAGGATATGCTTTTGTTTATGAGAAAGCATAAGTCATGTATTTTTGTATTTTTTGTATTTTTCTGACTTCTGTTATTAAACCTAATCGTTTATGTTATATATTTAATATTATTTACAATTTTAGATCGAGATTGTAGTTAATCGTATTAATAAAACAAAAACTTTATAAAGCAAAATTAGATTAAATAATGAAGTAATCCAAAAGGAATTGTAAATGAATTATGGTTAGGCAAATTAGTGTTTAGTAACTTGCATGTACACATGTACACACCAGTTTACTGTAACATTTATTATAAGTATAACTATGAAATATCGTTGTAACTTTTATGTGTGGTATTATTCATTCATTTCATACTATTCTGATAAGCATAAATTAATTCGTGTGTATCAAATCGTGTTGTATTTTTATGATTTACAGTCTTGACGTATTTTTATAATTTTCATTATGAGAATATGAGTGCGGAGAAAAAAAGGAGTGTCCGAATCACGCAAACGTCTACCCTACTATGCTTTTATTTATATTTTCGTAAAGAGTTGGCACAACTTAAAACTGGTTTTAGTTCAATAACTCTGTTAATAAGTACTAAAAATATTAAACATTTTTTATTACCTTATATGGTCTGTCAAAATCCTTGTTTGTTTGTTTTTTTATATTACCGGTTTCGACATTTCTATGATGCCATCGTCAGATATTTAAACACAGTCATAATAAATAAATACACGTAACACACACTATAAAAACACTTAAACAAGAACACTATACAAGTTTTTAAACTTTTGCCGAACAAAAGTAAAACTTTGCTAAACATTTAATAGATGAGGACCACTCTTATAATAACATTGATAGCAATAATTTAAAAAATTTACATAAACGTAAAAAAGGGAACCTCCTTAATACACTCGAGCAGTTAGAAATATATAAGGCCACAAAATCAGAACAAGGCCTTCTTTTAAATGATAAAATACACCATATTCAACACAATTATATCAATGCAAACATCAGTAGATCATTGAACACAAACATTATGAGTGGAGACTTCTTTATCAGTGTGCACTTGACTTCCACAGTGAACCATGCATGGTGATCACCTTTTCTGTGTAAATTTTAAAAACTTGTATAGTGTTCTTGTTTAAGTGTTTTTATAGTGTGTGTTACGTATATTTATTTATTATGACTGTGTTTAAATATCTGACGATGATATCATAGCAATGTCGAAACCGGTAATATAAAAAACAAACAAAGAAGGATTGTGACGGGCCATATAAGGTAATAAACAAATTTTAATATTATATACAATCCTGGAGGCTAGAAGCCCAAAAATGTTTAATAAGTACTTCCGAGGGGCTATCTACCTGCTACACCCGTAGATAGTTACAATACCACAACTATATCTTGAAAATCCCATAAGAATATCTGCATTTAGAAAGTAATTGTAAACAGGAAATGTACATTTTATCTTTCACTTATTTCTTAAAGTAGTTTATTAAATATCAAGAAACAACACGACTTGTTTTCTTCACGAAATCTTAATGCGCAACTAATGAAACATTAAAAACAACCAGAATCGTAAGAAGATGATACTTTTCTCGAGCAATTTCCCTCTGAAATTAAAGATAAAATATTGTATTTGTATTCATTTTATAACCTCAAAGCAAATCTTATAACGTATTAGACTACATTAGTTATTTAACTCACGTTTTAAGAAAATTAACTTCACAAGACTTATTTTGATTAAAGTTGTAAACATAACCCCAAAGTATAATCTTTGCTAGGTTTGACTTAGTATTACAGATGATGGGTGAAATCAGCTGTTATAACGTTATTCAAGTGCGTAAGTATGTACGAACGTACAATAGCTTTTATAGGAGTTGATTTCTGAAACAGTAGCCTACTGGTATACTGGCTATTTTTATATTACCTCTGGTAAATTTAATAAGTAAAATTACTTGAAAACTGTGCACTTACTGTTTATGAATTATAACTAAAACTACAGAAAGTGGCC
>JAGFPH010000181.1:337167-374557 GCA_018207615.1 Philaenus spumarius | reverse complement strand
GTTCGAAATCGATCGAATAGTTTTATCTCTAGATAATAATAATAATATTTATTAGTTAATCTCCAACTTTAATAAAAAAAAACTCTCCTACCCCACCCTACAAGTCACAGGGAATCTGTTTAGTAATTTAAATGTGTTTGTGAGAAAGTATGTGCCAGTTCCTGGTACCGTTTATTATTATTTAGATTATACATTTGAATCAACTGTTGTAACTGTTATTTTATTTTATTGGTTGCTATTGTAATGGATGTAAATACACTCAAATAACACGTGTTAGTTCATTAGACTAGGCCTAACCTAAAATTATTTTGTGTTTTTAATTGTATTTATGTATTTTTAATATATTTTAATAGATATTCTGCTTTTCGAAACATAGACAAATCAAGGAATATAAAAATTGGTTCAGCCGTTCTTGAGTTATAAGTGGTGTAACAAACCCGACTTTGTTTTATGTATTACATAGATTAATAAATTGGAAAATAAAATTGTGAGTTTCACTCGGAAATTTGTTTTTTCAACATGATATGAATAAAAACAATGCAATAACACTTCAACCTTTACTATATTTATTAACCTTTACTCCGTTTTAACTCAACCGTTCGGCTTTCGTCTGTGTGTCTGTGTGTCTGTCTCACGATTACGGCCAAACGCCTTGATCGATTTTGATGATTTTTTGCATGAATGTTCCTTATTAGTAGGCCGAGCCATATATATACGTTTTTTTTCCATTTTTAATTTTTAACCCCTTAAATAAAATAAAAATGACGGCCGGACCGTTTCTCTAAGTGTAAGCTTTTTTCAAAAGAAAGTTTGTGGCTTAACCGTAAGTCGAATATAAAAACTAATAGCATTTCGTCAGTAGAAAATTAAATTTTAAACAAAATTGTATTCTTGATTTTTTTCCGTATCTCTAACAGTAAGCTCACAAAATGGCCGTAAACTTAGAATTTGTTAAAAAATCGTCCACGTTTTTGTATTTCAACCATGTTTTTATACGTTTATTCTAAACCAATTCAAAAGTGTTCTGTAGCTCTTTTGTAGATAAAGGTTTAAAGAATTCATATATGCCAGTAAAAAAATTATTGAAGTAAAATTAAGAAAGTTATTAGCTCAAGAAACAATCACTTTCAGTAACGAAAGGACAATGTTTAACTTTAGGCCTACATAAAAAGTAGTCAATATTATTGTAATTTTTTTCATAAATGTAAAAAAGTTTCGTAATTTCGTTCTAAATAGAATTGTATAAAAATATTTATCAATTTCAAATTTCTTATTTTGAAAACACCAGTTTTTATGTTCCTACTGCAAGACTGCTGACAAAACTAGGCCTGTTTTGAATAGTAATTTAGGAATATATCATTTGCCCAAAAATTAAACATTATTATAAGAAAGTGTAGAGGATAAATCAAAGGATTGAACTGTATACCTGTAAATTATCATTGTCAATTTCATAAAGTATTTGACTTAGCTTTACTTGAATTACAAAATGAGATGAAACAAATGAAACTTCGCGGCGATAAAGGACATACAAAAAATGACCATAGGACACCGTGGGGAGTGGGTTGAAGTCACTATCACGAAGTTTTAACATCGTTTGTTTTCATTATTTCTAATATTGGAATATGATATGGAACTTAAGTTAACTTATGACACATTGTTAAGTTTGAGTTATTTAAGTAAGTAAATATTTAATTTTATGTTGTCCCTCTATAACGCGATGTTTTTAGCTATCTTACGCATTATTAACCTAAATAAAACACAATGCCTCTAAAAGAAAATCTTTAGCTGTTAAAGCTCAAGAAAAGAAATACAACCGAGAAATAGGAATCGCGGGAATTGTAAATAATGTTTCACTGGCTAAACCTTGTGCTTACTTCCTTACTGGCACACTATTTTTAACCTAAGCTCAAAACCACATTTGTTATTTCAACGAGCGAGGTCTACTGTTCACAGAACTACTAGTTAAGAGTTAAGTTTTGTTTATTTTAAGAACAGCAATTTCTAGAGTTCTACTAGGTAATTGTAATCATTAAAATGTTTATACATTAAAAGAAAAACTAAAAAAAACATAACCAAGTCCCAAACCAACTTAAACGTTTAAAATGTATAGTAGCAACTTATAGTTTGTGATTTATCGAATTAAACAACCACGTCTTCAATTTTGTATTATTGCTTAAATTTTGAGTTTTAACTTAAAAATATTTCGTGACTTGCAATTTTTAATTAGCAAGGCTTAAATACATACAGGGTTTATGAGGCGTACTGTTCGATACTTATAGCGACAAAGAAAATCAGTCTAGACAGTTAACTTTAACTGAAACCGAACTATTTCGTATACAAAACATGTAAATCATTTGTTTTCAGATCAAAGTGGCTTAAATGAGGGTTGTATTGGATTTTGAATACTTTTAAATGTAATTAAAACTAATGTTTTTTAAAATTCATTTTGATGTCTTAGGCCACCGGAACTGAAGTCTCAATAATAATTTAGATTAAGAACCTTTACACTCTCTTCACTTCGTTTTTATAGTTATCGGAATTGTAGTTTCGACCTGGGTCATATTAATTTTCTTATAATTTTAAAGGTAAACATTTTAATTGTCTGAGATGATCCAATTAATTGTTCAACATGGAAATCCTAAACGTACACAATTTGGTTTAAGTGTGTTAGTTATGTTTGTTCCCACTGAAAGGTATTTAAAATCCACTACAACCCTCATATGCCTCGGAATTTAAAATACACTCATAAACAATAGTTAACTTGGGCACTTCCAACGTGGCCAAGATAAGAAATGTAGAATTCCGTCCCGTGTCAAACAGTTGTAATTGGCAATGCACATTTAATGGGACACCAAAACATATTTTAATGTAAAAAACATTTTGTTTATCATTTTCACTTGATTTATATTTCCAAATTTTTTGAAATGGTAACCAAAACTGTTATTTACGATTTATATGATCCCATTTTTTTAAATTATTAAAATTCTAATTGAGATAAATAGGGGACAATCGAGACCAAAATTGTAAAACAAAATAATTTATCATCAAATTAGAGCTTTTATAATCAAAATATGTAACTAAATTATAGAATTAACTTTAAAAATAAAATGAAAGGATGTATCTTTATCAATTAGCATTTTTGATTAAAATTTGCCGAATTATTATAGACTAGTAGTTATTATGGTGTGATTTTATATGCAGTGTATCTATACCTGGAAACCATAGTCAACACAAATGTTTACAAAAAACCCTTTTACAAGATAACTGTAGTACTTTGTTAAAAATTACTTACAGATTGATTTCCAGATGGAAAAAGTCTGTTGGTTACATAATTATGTTAAAGAGAAAATCACAGTATTACATATATAAAATTTCATTGAAAATCTTTCAAAAATGACCAAAAACTATAACTGCAACCTTTAGCGAAAGGGTTGCGCTACATTTGTTAAGTGCTTAACATGTAAGAACCTCATAGTAAATGATAGTAAATAGCAACTTTAAAATGCATATATCTGCCTATATATTTCGAAATGGAATAAAACAATGTTATTCTGAAAGCTGAATTTCGACATAAAGTAGTTATTCCTACTTAGCAAGATTTAACACGGATTGCAATATCTATTTTAAATATTCTAGATACAAAAAGAGGAAGATGTAAAGCTGGATCTCATTTTCAAAATAAGCTCACACATTTCGTGCAATCAACTTTTTACGAAATGTAATTAAACTTTGTAAATTAACTTTAAACTTGTGTATATATAGAGGATCTTGAAATTGTGTAATGTGTAGGCTAAAGTTTACCCAATTTAATCCTAAATAGTTTGTATTATACAAAGTTTTATCAGTTTAAACCAAAAAGTCCAATCGGTTATGGCATTAGTTTGTATAACGGTTGAGAAAAAGCCCAAACTTATAATTTTGTAGTAATTGTTACAACATTCAAGATTACTATAAAACAAATTTATTATAGAACTACATTATTGATCCTTATTATAAGACATAACCCAGTTATGTACGAACAAATTTACGATACCAATTAATAAAAAAGTAAAACGTTTGTTCATGTTAACAGGAAATTAAATAAATATCTGACTACGTTTTTTTTTTGAATTTTACGAATAAAATTTGACCTTCATGACATAAAAGATAAAACTTTACAAAATGCTCAATTAATTCCTGAGGAATTATTTTAAATGTTTTCTCAAACTCTCACACACACGACAGCTTTCCATACTTGTACTATGTATTTTAAATTGTAATAATTTTGTTTGTGTGTTTAATACGTTGTTAAAAACTGAATTGGTATAACCACTTCTTTAAATTTTTTGTATTATGTATTTATGAAACAATGCATTCATGAAGCACTACTATAACAATTTACATTTTTCAAAAATAAAGTATATAAAATGTGCCACACATTCTACATTCTATTAAAAAGGAAACAAATATGTTTAAATAATCATAATTTATTATAAAAATCACAGACAAAATTATAGTAGGTACCGTAAATGGTTTCTGTTGCAGACTCAAACGGTTTCAATTCTAAACAGGGGTCCAGTATTTTCACACACTCTCTGTATAACTGCTTCATCTCATATTGTACATTTTATCAGTCCGTGAAATAGAAATAACTGGACCGATTTCCATCAACACCTGTTTTCACAAAGGCTGAAAGGGCTTTTGTTTTGTCGAAATTCACACACGATAAAATACAATCCATGATGAGTTGGAACTTTTTAAAGAGAAAATTCATGCACCAGTAAACTGTATGTATAAATAAATATTGTTTATTCATTTTCAAACATAAAATATTATTGTGGATAAGGTCCCCGAATCACTATATTAATATAAGGTTAGTGCAATATTACCTGCTTTTTCCGTCACGTGGTCATAACCCAGTACCCGTGCGGGCAACTACAAACTAAATGTTGCGCGTTGTTTGTTGTGTTTTTGTGTATGTGTTGTAATGTCAATTTGTTGTAACAATTTTTTAATGTTTGACGACTTCATGTGAGTGATTTTTCACACCAGATGATGTACGATTGAATTCTCCAAAACCGCGGTAGTGTTTACATACTGGTGGATCTCTTGACGGAAAAAACGGGTAATATTGCCTTAACCTTATATAAAATATTACATTCAACAAAAATACACTAACCCAATCTGATTGAATCTAATCTTACCTAACCGAATCCCCTTTTAACCTACCCGAAATAACATAAAGTAAACTAAGTGCAATACAGGATTTTTAATAAACCCATATTTTACAACTGTGTTAAAATTGCAGTAAAACAGTAACAAAACGAATAATTACTACAAATGATTTGTTTCTATACAGTCATGACACAAAACTTGCGAAATGCCTGTGCTTTGCAACAGAATATTTATTATATGCATTAGGTACACATACAATGGAATAAAACCTAATATTATGTAACCTAAAATACACGTGTAACGAAAGGACACCCATTTAAAAGGAAGTTAAGGCGAGTTTTCCCGTAAAAGGCATTTACGGGAAAATCGCAGAACGCTGACTGAAACAGGCCCTTTTTAGGGCCGAGATGTTTATCGAAGTTTCTGATTCTCTTTTCCGCTGGAACGAGCATATTATTGCCGGGGATATCTCACGAAGCTAATTATTGTTAAATATGAGTAGCTCCGCTACGACATACTCAAATGAAAGAAATTGGACACTGTAAACTACTGTAATATAAACCACAAAAAGTTACCAAAAACCACCAATATATTACCTCTGAAGTTGTTTCATGCTCCCTTTTTTTCATTGATTGTTTGGCCTTTTATTTATTTGAATACCATTGAGATACCCACTTTTAAATTTCCAATCTATTTCGTTTATAATCCCCTACAGTCACTTCCCAAACACATATTCACTTGCTACTTTTCTTATTGAATCACCTCCATCAAATCGTTTAATTGCTTCCATTTCTTATTTAAAGATAAAACAACACGCTTTCGCTGTTCACTCATAATGACACTCTTATTCATAAAGTTTAACACCGACAACGACTAAAAACTAAATAACAAAATAAAGTAGCAGGAGGAAGAAACAACTTGAGGGAAATAATTATGAGTCCTAAATATTACGAAATTTTGTTTTGCCTCTGATAATACGACGGTACCATTAAGTATAAACTACAGACAGAAAAAAATAAACTACAGCTACGTAAGTGAAAATTCGACACAGAAATAACTTTGTACCCATCAAAATATACTGTATTTATGTACCAATCTTACAAAAGAATATTTAAGGGAACGGAAGCAATACTAAGCCACATAGATTGGTACTGTTCAAGACTTACCTTAGAATTTAAATATCACCTAAAGCAGGAATATTTCAGCTTATCTCTTACAATGCACAGGATACCTAAGGTTACCTCAATAAACCATAGAATTATGTATAATTTTAGGTTTATTAACCAAGTTAAATAAAAGTTTATACGCCCTTAATACAAAAAGATAATTAACATGCCCTTAATACAAAGAAAGATTGAGATTTAAAAAAGAAAACATATATATTTTATTAAATTTAATTTAAAAACCCTTCCCAAAAATAAAATTCAAAAACCCTCCCTTTTAATAATAATTACAGAAATTATACAAAAAAGATTTACAAGTTACAAAGTTTTGACATGAAATACCATGGATTTGTTTTAAGAAAAAAAATATATATTTGTCGTTGGCCAACTCTAAAAGGTAATTATATAATTAAATAAATAGACAAAATTTATTATGAGACGTCTCTCTATATATAAAAAAAAATATAAAATTTCTAATATGCAGCCCTTAAGGGCTAAGGTCCGAAATGTGCTAGCTTGCTCCTCCCAATTTATTTAATACTAACATATCCTAAATAGTACACATGTGCAAAATTATTTTCAAAAATCCAGCCTATACAACACTTAACATAAGAAAAGAACAAATACAGATAGTTCTCCTTTTTTTTTAAATTAACTTCTGTCTCTAATTAAAACTCAGTAGAAAATATTTAGATTATGCATTCCATTTTTCAGTTGCAAGGTAGGCCTTTTCTAATAGTAGTAGTAGCAGGTTATCTCATTGCATTAAACATCCCCTGCACTTGGACCAGTTTAACTGTATAACACAGATAACAATTTCCTTTTTAGAAAACTTGCAGTTATTTAAATAAGCATAAAATGATAGTTGTTTGAATTGGCTGTATTTATTAAATTTTGTAGCACAAATAGCAAATTGCTACATAGATGGTGATTGTTAATATAACATGTGTAATGTTGCATAACACTGTCTGTACATGTTAGGTAAGCCACATGGTAACATAAAAGAAATGTTAACGTTTAGTTACATATCAGCCATATATTTTGCTTATAGCTTATTAAAAGTTTTCAATATCTGTTACACTGTAGACACTCTACACAGTTATAGTTAATTAATGCATAACACTTTAGGCTTGTTGTGGAAATCTGTTTTGGCTTTAACAATTACAATAATGTTATTGGCTTTATAGTTTTTTGTAGGCTGTAAGATTTACATTTAAAATTTAGGCTGTAAGATTACATTTAAGTTTAGGCTGTTGTAAAAAAGAAATATATAGGTTTCTCTAATAAATTGAACAAAATGAGTTAGGAAGTTGTACATGAAGCAAAAGTGGAAATAACCTAATTAAGTTTTACAAGTAATATCTTATAATTATTAAGGTAAAGCTGAAATATTGTACCTGGTATGCGAAAACAAAAGGTTTAGAAGTAAATCATGTTCTTCAGCGACACACGTTACCCCGATCAAATTATTTAAGGTTCGGCAACATTACGACCACTTGCCAGCGTCTAAGAGTTTTCGTTCGTAACGGTCTAATGGCCGACGCTTTCTACGTACTCATGACCAAGCAAAAATTTTAACTGAATAGATAGAGAACAGCTGATCGGTTGTGGGATGCTATGGCATTCTAAAGTAGTGTTACGGCTTCAGATACCGTACGGAGTCGACGTCTGGCGGAGAAAAGGATAACTGGGTGAAGGTTAAATACAGAAAGGTTGTAAGTAGGTAAAATAAATGATAGAGGTTGTTGATGGACGTTACATTTATAAGCCTCCTTAAAACGTTGAACTACCTTTAAACATATAATTCCGATAAACTAATTATTATTGCTAATTTTTCTAATTGCTGCTATTTCGAAACTAACTTTACAATAATTTCGTTGAAGAAGGTCAATGTCTAAGCTATGATACAATAAGTGATACATAGATATAATCTTTCTGTTTAAACAGTCTGTAATATTATCTGACTTTAACCGCTTCAATAACGTTTACCCTCCACTCCGGCCATTTAACAGACTCCTCCGATACAATTATATCAAACCTTTCACCTAACAGCTTCCATTCATGATACCAGTATAATTTGTTTCTGACTATTTCTTTGGCTAAAATATAAGGAAGTCATATTCTGGTACACATAGCCTCATGAATGACGTCTGTGTGTTTTTGCATGTGTGCGTGCATTTTCGGGCTTTCAAAGAATTTTTCTTATCTATATTTCACGATATTTCAGTAAATGCCACTAAAACAATTTCCCTCTATTTTTTTTTAAACCAAGTCTTTTAGTTCTCATATAAATCACACAAAAACAGATATCAGATAAAAACTTTTGTTAAACAGTTATAAAAATAGGTTTTAATTCAATAATGTGAAACCAGTTCCTTTCACCAATGTATAATGTAATCTAACCAGTGCCATTGTTTTAGTTAGGTGATTATTTTACAATTAATTGTTTACCAAATAATTTACCACAGAACATATTTCAATCAGAAAGGTCCTAAATAAAACAAGCAAATTATTTAATTTGTTATTGGGCAACTACATTTGGTAAAAACAAAGAAAAAATATGGAGTTTTCAACTTGGGATACTATTTTTATGCTGTTATTAATGTAAAACCTCATATAGAAACTAGTTAAGCATTCGTCGACTACAAATTTTACCAAAAACTTTTTAAAATACTTTCCAACACTACACATTTGTATGGCTTATGTAGTTTTTGTTGTAAAACTAAATTAAAACTGTGCTAATTTATTAAAATTTGTTACCTTAATCAGCCGTTTTATCTTTTGATAAAATGGAGTATGAACCATATATACTTATCTGTACCAATATAAAGAAGTATAAATAATATCTATTTATCTGTATCAACAGTATTTATCTGTTACAATTTCAGGCGGTATTTGTATCAATATAACACACTACCAACAGTATCTCTTTACCTGTGTCAATATAATGCAGTTGTAATAGTACCTACTTATTTGTTTAAAAATAATGCAGTGTCCGTAGTATCTACGTATCTGTTTGAACATAACACAGTATCAACTGTCTTATCTGCAATAATGTCAGACTGTAGTTGTATCAATATAATACACAATCAACAGTATATACTTATCTGTAATCTGTATCGAAATAAAGCAGTATCTACATTATATTTGACTGTATCAATATAATGCAGTATTTATATTATCCTGCTTATCGGTTTCATTTCATTTTAACACAGTATCAACATCCTTTACTTATTTGTATCAATATATTGTAGTATTTAACAGTATCCGCGCATCATTATTAAATAAATACAGTATCAGTAAAAATATAACGCAGTTTAACAGTAATCTGTATCAGTATAGTGCAGAATTAGCAGTATCTACTTACCTGTATCAACATAACACAGTATCAACTCTCTTATCTGCAATAATGTCAGACGGTAGTTGTATCAATATAATACACAATCAACAGTATATACTTATCTGTTTTCTGTATCGAAATAAAGCAGTATCTACATTATATTTGTCTGTATCAATATAATACAGTATTGATATTATCCTGCTTATCGGTTTCATTTCATTTTAACACAGTATCAACATCCTTTACTTATTTGTATCAATATATTGTAGTGTCAGTATCCACGCATCAGTATTAAATAAATGCAGCATCAATAAAAATATAATGCAGTATAACAGTAATCTGTATCAGTGTAGTTCAGAATTAGCAGTATGTCTTTACCAACATAATGCAGTTTAACTATCCACAGTTTTTTTATTTGAATTCAGACAAACGTTTAGGTTGTAGGTTATTAATAACATTTAGGGTTGCAAAAACTGACATTTTTAGTATTTTATATATTACTAAAAATATGAACATAACAGTTGTTTGAAAATCAGCTATTTTCAACATATTAAATGGTTACAAAGGAACCACTACAGTAATTGTATGACTTTTTTGTCATTTTATCCTGTAAATGGGTCATATATTTCAATTTCGTCCTAACAATACGACAAAATGATAATGCCTTCTTATGATTATTTCTTCTTTGTTGAGCAGTGACGGAACCATACTGTTTATCGATTTGTTAAAATTCAGAAACAATTAATGTAGAACGTCTTTTAGTGGACATCCTGAATGTAATCAATCAAAAAACTATTTGTGCCAGCACAAACGATAAAACTCTTCATTTAATTAGGTTTATTAATATTTTAAAAAAGTTCTTTTTGCAATGTTTCTAATAGTAAAACCAATTTTTGACAAGCGTTTGTTTTTTAGACGTTGTGCACAAGTATGAACACATTGTTTATTTAAATATTATATTACATAAATAAATTATTTTCGATTTTTTTATCTCACAACTCAGAAACAGCAATACCAACTGCTGAAATTATATAACCATCTCAGGTAATTCTAATAAACTTATTTTAGTCTGTAATATAATCATTGATATGAAACTAATTAGTCTATTGTTGTTAAGACTTAACAATATCGGCAACTCGTACTTCCTGTAAATATAATATATCATAACAGACTGCATAAAAGAAGGTACATTATTTTGACGATGTACTAAACAAGATATCAGAAGGTATAGAATAAGGTTGAATGAAGGCTAATGTATATGTGAGGGAACATGACGTGGATTAATTCAGTTCACCCACTGACAAATGATCGATAGAGACCGTCTCGGAATGAAATTGAATCTAGCAATTAACATTATACAAAAGTAAAAAAGAGCGTATTGAATCTCCGATTACGTATGGAAGAACAATAATTAAATATTTGAGAACAAATCAAAGAAAAGAACAAATCAATCATCCAAGTTAAATCACATATTTTTTATACTAAACTTCTTTCCGTATTAGGAAAATTAAATTTGTTTTACATTTTTGTCTAATTTGGATAGTACTTCTCCTACTTAGATCAAGAAGTTTCAATAAACTTGTTTTTTACCATTTATATATAATTTTCCTACCAGAACTCTAACGTGTGGTTTTGGACTGCACCCCAAGAGCAATTCACGAACATTTACATTTAAATGAAGACAGGTCTCAATGTATACCGTACCCACTTAATGTATATTCAGTCTACTAGGGTCAGCCATGTGAAGGAACTTTCCGTTTCCAAAGCTAACATTATTACCATGTAAGTCCCAATAAAGAAAGCCAACTGTGTGACTTGAAGTGATTAACTTTCAGGCAGTGATATCTAAAATACTGCCACCACTGGCTCAACTTTTCATGATGCTGTTTCTGAAACATATAGTACCTGTTTGATAGCGATAAGATAGCGGCAATGTTACGACTGAAGTCGTTATATTCCAGGGGACCAAAGTAAAATAAATGTCAGTTATTGAAAATATTACAAATAATTTTTCACCATAGCTAAATTAATGTCTGTAAGTTTGGTACTTACTCTTGTTGTTGTGAAGACGCTTCTTTTGGTAAAATGAAGATCCACGTGGTGGTGCACTCCGCGAGTTGGCCAACTAGTGAAATTAATCATTAAAGTACACTCACTTATAACCATGATGACACTTATGGAAACAAAACAATTAAACGGAAATATAACTAAAAATGTCAAACTTGACAATAACGGAAAATAAACTATTTGCGGTGCGAACATAAAATATTCTTCTCCTTAAAATGCGTAGCGATTATTTTATTATATTGATGCGACTTGTAAAGCATACTTTCCACGACAGACCCCCACCCTTATGGTCAAGATTACGGGAGACGGTTGATGTAATGGTCAAAGGTGAGTTCATCTGATTTAAAGTATGAATACTCAACATAGCGGCGCCCTTGAAACAATGTTTCAAAGATGTAAGATAAAGTCCATAAGTAATGTACCATATGGAAAGCATTGCGAAGTGTAATTTGCAATTATTGCCCTACACTTACAAGAACAGTAGAACTGGGGTGCGGCGCCAATCCAACGAGGCGATTGCGTAGCGTTTATTTTGTGGTAGGAACCTTGAAGACCTTGGCCGCCCAAGGGTAGCGATTCTTTTATTATATTGATGCGACTTGTAAAGCATACTTTCAACGACAGACCCCCACCCTTGCCGGACCGGTCAAGATTACGGGAGACAGTTGACGTAGGCCTAATGGTCAAAGGTGGGTTCACCTGGTTTTAAGTATGAATACTCAACAGCACCACTCCGCGATCAAGTCATTTTGGTTTTCCATTATGTCCGTTTAATGACCAACTCAACCGACTGTTACAATCTGTTTTAAGATTTTGTAAGTAGTTTTGTGAAAACGTATTTTATATTTTTAGTAATAGTATGTTAGGAGAGCATTCACGTTAGAGGAAGATGAAAATTAAAAAGACTTTGCAGAAGAAAAAATCAAGTAGATAAATACTGTGTGGCAATAAAATAATTCGGCTAGAGATCAAAATAATATAAAAAAAAAAAATACTTTTTAACTTTTGATCTTACAAATAAGTTGACACCAAGAAATATTAAATCAAATAACTACGATATAGAATAGAAGTTGTTTCATTTTAAATCGTAGACATTTTAATAACTTGATAATCTTAGTTCTTTCAACAAACTTTCAGCCATTGCAAAAAGTTCCAGTAAATTCTGCGTTACCGCACGGTCAAGTCTTATTTTAACTACGGAAACAGTCCTAGTTCGGTAAGGTGAAGACGTTTGGTCATATTGCGATGTTATATTTATTTAATAAAGAATCTCAACTATTAAAATAATTAACTTTCTCTGATTCTATTTGATAGGTTTAATAGTAGCTTTAAAACAACTTTATATGCGCGCGCACGTTTATCTGAGGTTGTGAAGCAAATTTTAAATGTTTCTCTCAGAATATAAAAAAATAGAGGTCGTAGTTGAAATAATTTAAACATTTTTAACTTTCAGCTTTCAACTAAGAATAGGTTTGTCAAAAACTGGCCATGCAAGAAACTAATACTACCAACTACAGAATGAACTACAGTTTTATTCATTATATAAAAACAATACCGGTACCTTCGATAGGTAAATCGATCCTTTTAAAACCAAACTTTTACAATTACTTTTAAAATGGAATTTTAACTTAATTATAAGTTAACAATAACATTACAACTGCTAATCACTTGTAGACGAATTTAAAAAATACTAATTTATGCACGTATGAGTTAGTTGTTTAAAAATATCGAAGATATAAGTATAGAAACTTTAGCAATAAATAATATTTTATTATATCTTTAAAAATTATTTAGGCGGTTCAATAATGTTTTAATGCGATAAAAATCATTTTTCCTTTGGAGACTAATTATTTTCCACTAAAAAGTAGAAAACATGACGAAGAAAACTAAAAAAGTTTGCAATTGGAGCTGCGATATAGTGGGAGATGGGCTGTAGGAATTTATTACGACCACAGTAAGTTTTTTTAACGTCCTGCTGTTTTGCACTTTAAGCCTAATGAAGACGAGACATACAGTTTTACGTGGAATCCGAACCACAGCCAATGATGTCTGTTAAGAAACCATTTAGAAAATTATTCGGTGTCAATGGGAAATGAACCCGAACTTTTCCACGACCACAGTAAAGTCTAATTGCCAATAGATTTAATTATAGAGTTTGATATTTAATTTAATAATATAGGCCTAATAGTATAACTTAAATACATTTCTAAAAAAATGTGCTGTATTTTGTTTAAATATTAGGCTCATAATTTGTTACGTAATATGATAAATAAGTCTCAGCACCAATTGTATCATTGCAGCTTTCTTCAACATGTTTAGAAAGACTCTTAGGGGGAAATAATAAGTTCTGACGAAAGAAGTGACAAAATTTATCGCATTAATAAAATGATGAAGCCATCCAATGAAAGGTAAAAAGAGATAGTGAAATAATATTTGTTGCTATGGATACTATTTTTAAAAGTTTCATTGTTGTATATTATAAATAAGCACAAAATAAATTTTTTTTTTATGCATATTAATTAGTATTTTTGATACTCATATGTATAAGACTGAAATAGCAATTGTGAATTTATAATTAGGGTTTAAAAATCATTGTACATTCGTTTTAAAAGTAATTGTGAGCCACGATGGCCGTGGTTGTTAAGGGTGAAAGCTTTATCAATCGTCATGGCAACCATCAATGGAAAAGTTCCGGGTTCAATTCCCATTGACCCCGAATAATTTTCTGAATGGTTTTTTAACAGACATCATTTTCTGTGGTTCGGATTCCACGTAAAACTGTAGGTCCCGTCTTCATTAGCCTTGAAGTGCAGAACAGCAGGACGTCGAAAAAAAATAATAATAAAAGTAATTGTAAGACTTAATTCCCAATCACAGCTAGAAGAAATGGTTTGGGGGGGGGGGGGGATGAGGTCAGGTCAGAGTATGTAGAACCTCGATTATTCGAGGTAATTGGGACCGGGCAGACATCGAATAGTACGGTAGGTCGTGAGAAAACCATTGACATGCGATTTTTCGTGTCATTTACGTCCTTATAGGCTGATTAGGAGCCATTCTTCAAAATATATTTGTTTTTGCTGTGAATAATATAGTTTTAAATTAACAAAGGAGTTTTCGTAATATACTCAAATGAAAGTAATTTAATATTGTAAACTACTGTAACAAAACCACAAAAATAATACCTCTGAAGTGTTTTCATGCTCGCTTGTTGTCATTCGTTGTCTGGCCTCTTCTTTATTTGAATACCATTGAGATACCCACTTTTCAATTTCGGATCTATTTCGTTTATAATCCCCAACAGTCACTTCCCAAACACATATTCACTTATAAGTAAATAATGAGCTGGACTTGTGAGAACAATATAGATGAAATAAAACACTAACACAAAATCTCACAACAAATACGTTTAATAAATCAAACGCGTTTCAACGACAAAGTCGCCATCCTCAGTGACAAAGCTACAAAAGCCAAACTACAACTCCTTGAAATAAAATGCGGATTACTAAAAATACCTTCTGATGAGGGGACGGTTTCCGTTCGTCCCCTCAAAAGTACGCCACTCAAAGGTAGTTTTGTTATAATCAAATAAAGCCCAGGGGAATTCTTCTTTTGTATTTGGTAGTATTGGTTTCTTGAAGGTCCAGTTGTATTGAACATATTTAAATCCTATCCATAAAGAACTATTTTGAATAGAAAATAATTTTTTGAAGATATTGTCGTAAATTTTCTTAAAAATTATTTGTAAAATGCACTATAATTCTTCTCAAGACTGGTTCCATACTATTTAGATTGAATAGGAAATACATGTGCAGTTCCAATTACCAATTTCACTTACCGGTATAAATTATAATACATGGATTTTTGATGATTGTAAATCATAATAAAAAGCAGTAATGTCCCTTGCCCACAACAACGTTAAAAATTTGTTCTTGAGACAATCTACATTATGACTTGGACTGTCTGGAAAAGAATCGACGTAGAGAAAAAGCTACTAAAATAAAAATACAGACATTTAAAAGTTATTTCTTTGCAAATAAGAAAGGATTTAATAAATTTTCTAATTTTAAAGCTTAAAAAGAGGTAAAATTCTTCTATTCACTCCCAGTAATGGGACAGATAAAACAGCTGATTCGGAACGAAAGTTTAGCAACTCATGTTTGTTGAATGCATTTAAACGCATTGCCATAATAATAACAAAAATACCCAATTAAACATTAGTTTATTATTCTTATTTACAAACATTTAGCAGAAATAACGTCATATTACCTGTTTTTGTCTAGCGTAAATGCTAGGTTTCAATGTAGGAAACATTTAAAAGACGTCTACTGCTATAATAAGTAATGGGTTTGAAATAATACTTTCCAAGATTAAACATTATTTGTAGAATATACATTAATAAGTTACACAAAGAACCCAATGCAATATACCTGATGTGACGAAAAATGTAAAATATGCACACCAGGCCTAACCTGTACGTGGTTAGAAACTATGTAAAGCAAGGTTAAATAATAAAATCAGATTTTGACTAGTATTTGTTTATTCTTTTATCTAGTCATTGTGCACGAGTATTAATACATGTTCAACTAAATATACAATAGGTGGATTCATCCAACCTGTGCTACGTATGTTAAACGTATGAAAACGTCTCTAACGATTTTGATGAAAATTTGCATACAGGGGTTACTTGACGTCAGGAATTGAATGCGCTGGGTCGTATGTCTTCAAAAAAGCGAATAAAGTCTGAAAAATGCTCATAAAATTTAAAATCTGAACTTCTTTTTATACCAACATTCAAGTCATTTAGAAGGCGAATATGTACAGCTTATACTTCCTTCAAAGTCACTAAATATTCGAATAGATACATTATAGATACAATCCAGATGTTAAAAATACTGAACGATGCTCGTTCACCCAGGTACAAACGAGCCAAAGATTAGCGAGAGCCTTTAGAGAGTTTTCCAACTGCGAGCGAAGCGTCCAGGGGCAGAGCCCCTAGTAATATATTACTAACAGACTACATAAAATAAGGAATCTTATTTTGAAGATGTACTAAACAAGACATCAAAGTGTGTAGAATATGATGGTTGAATAGAGTATAATGTATTTGTGAGGTTAACATGACACAGATTAATGCTGTTCACTCTCTGATAAATGACCGATGTAGATCATCTTGAAAAGAAATTCAATCTAACAATTATTAATACGATACAAAAGTAACTGAAGCGAGTATAATATTACGAATCAATAATGAATAATGAAGCCGGTAAAGTGCAGGTAAATCGATCGGCCATGTTGCGGGTACTGTATGACAGCCAACGGTGGGCCGTCACGTGATTCAAATAGATTATTGGACAAAGAGAAAACTAAGTTTTTATTGAAGTAACATTCGACCGAATGGCAATTAGATTATTTTAAACTTGTTGATATCGAGATTTAAAACCCTACGAATTTGGTTCGTTATAAGCGAATTTCCGTGGGTAAGATGAGATACTGCAGACACACTTATGGTGAGATTTAAGGTCAGGTGTTGTCAATGAGCACTGATCATGGACCCCAGAACAAGTTTTGGGGAGTCATTAAAATGTGTATTGTAACGAAGTGTTTAGAAGGGCAACAAAAATATAGGAATTTACCTGACAAGAGCTGCTCCATCGAAGGTAAACAGTGCTAAATTGCTTATCTTATACAAATAAACCCAGAAAAGCAAACAGTACCAATCCCCACTCTACAACTGGCCTATATAGGGCAGAAGCAAACACTGAATAGAGAGTTGGACCACAGAGGTCCGATCTACCACAAGAGCGTGTCGAGCCCGTGGTAATGGCAATTGCATGTCGAGCCCGTGGTAACAAGTGCGTGTTGAGCCCGCGGTAACCGCAGGGTTGTGTTGAGCCCGCGACACACCGCAAGGGCATGTTGAGCCCGCGGTAACGGCATGGGCGTGTTGAGCCCGCGGTAACGGCAAGGGCGTGTTGAGCCCGCGGTAACGGCAAGGGTGTGTTGAGCCCGCGACATACCGCAGGGGCGTGTTGAGCCCGTGACATACCGCAGGGGCGTGTTGAGCCCGCGACATACTGCAGGGGCGTGTTGAGCCCGGTTTAACCGCAAGGGCGTGGTAAGCCCGCGGTAACGGCAAGGGCGTGATGAGCTCGCCGTACCCCATCGCATGGGCGTGTTGAGCCCGCCGTACGCGTGTTGAACCCGCCGTACCCAGTCGCAGGGGCATGTTGAGCCCGCGACATACTGCATGGGCGTAGTGAGCCCACAGTATATGTTTGATATGTTTTGTTAGTGGAGGGGAGAAGAGTTCCCTTCACTAACAATAGTAAAAATGATATATTTTATTTTTTAGTTTGAGAGTTTAGTTTTAGGATCGAGAACTGGAAACACCTCCCTGTGCAAGTCAGCCTGCCGAATTCGAGTCGTTATACCTGAATGCAACGAGCTACGAGAACCTAGGGACAGCAATAGGGACTACACCCAGTTGCAGGATCAGGAAAGGATTCAAGGGGTTCGCACTACAAAGCAAAACATTGGAGGCATTGGATCAAAGGGGCAACAACAGCGACACCAGGACGACGCACTGCGATGTCAAATTTCGATACCCAGCCATGCCATCCGCGACAGGACAAGACAAGTCGTATTCAAGGAAACAATAGTAGATGATTGGATGAGAGTTTATTGTAAATAATGGAAATAAAAGAGTGTTTATATATTTATATACAGTGTAATAATCGAAAGATGAACCCAGGGTAGATTCCCTTATACAGCTTAATGCTGAGGGAAACTTCCCTACAGTATATATGTATATGTTCACACTCTAACTGCCGCAATTTTAAGTGCGATTCGGTCCAAATTTGGTAAACATGTTGGTTTAATAAATCGCTCGAACTAGTTCCTTATCAAGAAAATCCAACTTTTTTGGGGTTTATAAAATATATTATATACGTATGTAGGAAATCTATTTTATGAAGGTGTAATTTTGAACATAATTTGGTAGAAACAAAATAGCAAATCTTTTCATGTAAATTGTACGTTTTAAAACATATTTTGTAATGCTTGCATAGCGTTGAAAATGTACGTGTTATATTACAAAATTCGATATTAGTTTGACGCCTGTACCAGGTTTTTCTAAACTTTCGATAAAACGTAATATTTTATTAAGATTATGTTGTTCTGTTTACTCACTGATAAAATCAGTCCATTAGTTACAATAACATAAATCTTAGATAAACTGATTATTGTTTGAATGTTAAGAACCGTATACTTCAATGTTAAAATATCAGCTGATCAACGTTTATACTTATTTATCCTTTTATTATTTAAAGAAAGAATCGAGTTATTTATATTTATATTATATGATTTCATTGAAATATACAAAAATATTTATTTAAATAAATAAAGTAATAAGATCTTGTTTATAAGGCCATTAAAGAATTTATAATCTTTACCATATCTGTATCTGTAGAAAAGGTTTTTACATTCTCTCTCAACTAAAGACATAAAGTAATTAAACTCCAGGTACACCAATAACTTTACCATCGTATTTTCTACGACAGATGTTGCAAACCTTATTATAAAAACAAAAGATAAAACCTTGAAGAAGCAAATTAAATCCGAGAAACAATTAAAACGCGAGATATAACAAGAGAAGCGTCTTTAACTGCTGTAGGTTTTATTTGCCTGTGGTGACAATGCTGCCACAATAAGTCTGACTTATTTTATTAACTAAGTTGTGTGTTTTACTGCGAGGTACAATTTTGATATCGCAATAAAACCGTCTGCAAACACCAGCTGGATTCTTGTGTCTGTAAATAATAATAAGCCATATAAATATATTTATCCAAGGAAACATTTGGGTTACCGTTTGTAATAACATCAAACACTATGTACAATAATATTTCAAATTTAAATGATGTTTTTTTCTTTGGTTTATCAGTACAAATGAAGCCGAAGTTTCGGTCATGCCTATTCGTTTGCGTGTCACAACCTTACTTCATTTTATCAGGTTTTGGGTAAACATTTTCTTTGGTGTTTTTAGTCAATAAAAATCTCAGAATGAGTGTGATTTACTTTAAACGAACTGCCCGGTCCGGCATTGCACGGTTAGACAAATCAAAATTAAATTTATATTAACAAAAAATATATATAAATGAATATATTACGCTATGTATTCTTATGGGGATTTTTAGTAACTTTGACCCCGAAATCCCACTAAAATTTCGAATTTTTTCAAACCCTTTCATAGCGAACACCTAGGGCCCTAGAGGAAGCTACATACCAAATGTCATTCCAATCCGTTCAGTAGTTTTGGAGAAATCGTGATTTAGTAACTTTGACCCAACCCAAACCCTCCCTAAAATTTAGAATTTTTTAAAAACCTTTCTTAGCGAGAACCTACGGCCCTAGAGGAAGCTACATACCAAATTTCGTTCCAATCTGTTTAGTAGTTTTTCAGAAATCGTGATCAGTGAGTAAGTGGATTTGGCTTTTATATAAATATAGACAGAAAATCGTATTATAAATTGTCGAATAAAGCCACCCACACTATATAATTTGAACTTTTAATTTTAATTACAAATCTACGCTCTCACTGACAATGTACTATATAACAATGTCATACAGTATGGCTTCAAGATGGTGGGACAAATGCTATAATTTACAAAGAAATAAAATAAAGTTCTAAGCTATTATAAATAGGTTGAAGGAATTACATTTTCAGTTCAAATACAAAAGTTAGTTATAAGTTATTTAGTTTTAAAAAAATGTTTGGTCTTTTACTCTACCTTTAAACATTCATATAGTTTAATAATTCTCAATTTTTGAGTTTCTGATCTTTAGGTTAGGTGTATATCTATTCTTTCTATTAATTAGATATCAGTATCATAAATTCAATCCTTTTGCTTTATACTGTTAACATATTATTATTTCTTGGTAAACCGAAGTAACAAAATGTTAACTCTGTTTCATTTACCACTTCAAATGTATGAATTTCGTTTTGTGAAAAACACAAAATAAAAATAAAATAGAAAACCAATATTTTATTTCAAATATTTAAAATCTCTACCTAGTTTTGATTTAAGAAAAGGTTCCTGAAGTTTAGTCACATAATTTTGAAATAACCTCTATATTCGTTAAGTACTCCTTTTTGAGGTTAATATTTTTTGTAAGCCTCCTTAAGATCAAAATGAAATGCTAAAGTGTCTGTAATATATTTTAAAACTTGAATAATGTTATCATCCTCTCTAAATCAAACCGAACAAAGATCTCTCAAGCTATTATGAAACTTTTGTCATATTATACCATTACTTACATTAAGATACTGAAATGCTCATAATTCTTGCAACAATACAAGTAAACATTCAAAGAGTTTGATATAAATGACAGTTGAATTACCACTACGATATATTTTGTAAGGTTTAATAAATGTAACAAATTAAACTCCAACTTGGATTAACTTTGCACAAAATTTACTCTTTTACCAAAACTTTTCTTTTATAAAGATTTTTAAATTATGTAAAACTCAACCCTTATTTGCATTTAACAATTTTTGAAATCAAATTTATTTTCCCACATTTGTTTCACCTTTTACATAAAACTAACAAAAAATAAGTTTAATTGTGACAAAATCGACTGGAAATTTATGATAAATGGTATTATTTATACAAAATATTTACGTATTTTATTGTGTAGAATAAAGATGACTGATGACCAGCAGAAAAAAGACGTAATGTACATTTATTTGTTAAAATAGTTTAAGTTATGTTTTACGTTAGGGTGTTATAACGAACCCTTATCTTCCAAAAGTTTGACCACACGAGTCCATTAGGCAAACTTTGCTGACCGACACAACTTTAAAGTTTCAACCATTACTTCTAGAGTTCACTGAGATGGCTGTGGACCATGTTTAGTGTATTGTGTCATTGAAATAACACACAAAGTGGGTAAAGTTATTCATTTTGTTTTTGTTTTTATATTATCTGTAGAATACTTTTTGTTTAAAACTCTAATAATACAATTGTAGAGATTTGTATGTAGTTTAAAGTGAAAATAAATTATAAATTTAAACAAAAAAAGTATATTTTATCATTGTTGTTTACCAAAACAACTTCGTGTTTTACAATAAATACCTTCATTAGTAAATGGTAGACTTTTGTGGACAACAAGATTATTATGTTCCACATATGTAGACAAATATTCTGGCCTGCTAATTAATTATAAAAATATTAAATTCCTCTTACAAAATGTCCGATACAGAATTTAAATAACACTAACACCAAGGATTACGGAAATTACTTGCATTGTACATGTTACACAAATAGTATTTAAATTTGTCCACAGTTTATATTTGGATAGAAGACTAATTTAAAAACTTGCATCCTATGCCATTCTTTTTAGTCCTTTGTTGTGGAATACCAGTTTTTAGATCTGCTGGATTTTGTGTTGTTCAAAACAAATCTTAAATGCAGTTTAAAAATAACTTTTCCTACAAAATTGTATCCGGATAATTTTTATAATGTCTGTAAATTTCGATTCTTCCATACGTTCATTGAATGTCCTTTGTTTAATTATGCAATATAGATATATTTTTATATCATGATGAACAAGTCTATTAATTGACATACAATTGTACTTTTTTTTATTCATAATACTTTATCCTACTTTATAATCCATTCTATTAATCTAGACAATGTAATAAACAAACTAAAATAATGAAATCAAGAAACAAATATTTGTCCTTTTTTGCCTTGTATTTTGGGAAATCAAAATTAGTATACTTGCTGCGACTAGATATCGTAACTACTAAAAAAGGTCGCTTCTGACAAGTACTATTGGACATGTTAATTCCACAAATAAGGCTAGGTTTACTACCGTTTACTCCCTTTACAGTAGCAGGGAAAAATGTTCTGTTATTAGCGAATTTCCATAGGAAAAATGAGCTATTGCAGTGGCCCAAGAGGTAAGACCCAAGAGGTAAATACATATGTAGGCCTATGTATTTATGTATATGTGTTTGCACCCTAGCGGCCGCATTTTAAGTCCGATTTGGTTCAAATTTGGAACACATGTTGTTGTCTACGTCGCTCGGACGAGTTCGTTAGCAAAAAAAAAAAAAACGGAAAAAACAACCGGAAGTACGTTTTTGACCGGAAGTAACTATTTTTGAGATTTTTCCTACAAGAATGATTTCTTTTTAGAGTCATTCTAAAAATATAAATGTAGGCTGTTATTCTGCAAATTTTGTTTTTTACACGACCTTATAGCTCGCTTGGTTCCCCCAAAATCGATAAAAACGTAAAATACCATACAAGTACCCGGTTCAAAGTCATGTGGTGGATTTTCCTTGGGAGCATCTTCTCATCCGAGGCCGACGGGTGGATTTCTACGCTGCAAAGCGAAGCTCATAACCCGAGGCCACAAGGTTGATGTACAAACTCGCAAAGCGAGTTTTTCCACTGCGAGTGTAACGAAGGAGCGCGTGAGTCGAAGCTTGAAGCTTAGGCGCCAACAAATTCTACTAATATATTTCGTTCAAAGAGCACCGTCGTGAGTAGACCAATTTCCCAAATTGTTGGTTGAAACTCTAAAACATAGGCCTATAAACTTAATTTTGGAAATTTGCACAAATCACGTCAGCGGTTCAGCTGCATGGTCGAATTATTATTTGATTTCAATTGGACCGTAACAATTTCCCAACTTCGAAATACTTGAATGTCATCTCCAAAGTTTGTTGTATTTTTATTTTGTTAAGTCTTTATGTTTTCTGTGTATTTGTGCATTCAAAATTCATATCGTTTAAATTACTTAGTGTTTTTGATTATTTTGTATGATTCCGTAGTTTTATATGACTATGTTTGTTCGTATATTTGCACTAACGTTCAAATATTTGATGTTTTTTTACGTATTACAATCGGACTTTACAAAAAATACATCGTGGTGATATTGTTAATAGTTTAACCTTTATTTTTTGTATTGCTGAGAACAAAATATTAATGATACTGCGAAAAGTTATATCATACATGGCTGGCAATTGTTTATGCGGCAGACCGTCTTCTGTATTATGTATACGCCTTATAACGGCGGCATTGTTGTTCCATTGTTTTTTCATTATATCAAATAATAAAATAATGCAAATAATTACATTCGAACATTCACAAGCTAGCACAAGTATAACATATTTGAAACCATTGAGTCAAGTAGTGCATAGGTTGTTCACTTAAACTACACTTAGGAAGATTATCTTCTATTAATGTTAGTAAAGTCTCATGGTCTTATTTGATAAACTCCGTGATCTAACAAACCATATCTGTTTACCAGAACGTGATTGTAATTATTACCTGTTAGTAAAGTTTACTTTAGTAGGTTTTTACAGGTAAGATTTTCTTTTACAATTATAGTGACACACAAGAGTTTAGTGACGCATTTCTTAGTATTTCTAGAAAGCGTCGTGGTGACATATATATATATATATATATATATATATATATATATATATATATTAGTTAGTTTTGTACAAATAGTTCAACTCGTGTCGAGCCATGAGCACATCTGGAATACTGCGAAGCAATTTCCAAAGAAACTTCTAGTTAAAAAATGCTTAGACTTTGATGCAAGCAGAAAGTTTATACTTTGATTAATTACAACTCCAGCGACGTGAGATTTAAATTTTAACTACTTTCACGGCATGGATAATAAATATCCCTGGAGTGAGGCTAATTACTGGAGAGGTATTCCGAACTAAATATTCTCTGGAAGTTTACAGGCTCAGTAGCTGAGTAAAGCACAGGGTACTAGGTTATACAGCTAATTGTTGATGTTAAGGTTTATGAACATATCATGATTATAGAAAAAATAGTACTGTAACTGATACTCACAAATGCTTAAATAAATAAAACAATTTTAAATGTATTAAATTCTACCTACAGTTAGGTATTTTGAAAATTATTATATACCGAAGTCCAAAACACCAGCCCTTTGAGTACTATGTGACTTTTTTTGGACGTTTTATGCTTAAAGTGTCAGCATCCTGTTTTACAGACGTTGGAAATTTTAGCATAGAGTGCTAATGTCTTGTTTTTCTGGACGTCTCAAGGATCGGACCTGCTATTACATATCACAAGTTAAACACACACATTTCTTTTGGTAGAGTAATAAGAAGAGATAATCTATGCTTTTACATTATTACACAGTTATTCATAACGTAAATTGTCACACATTTATTTGTCGGTAACATGCTAACTCGTTTGTTATCATCGATTTATCGGCCTATTTGTGATGAATAAGGTGGAGGTGATGCAGTCTGTAATGAAATTTTCTGTTTTATTTTTCGAAAAGAAAGACATTGATGTGTGTGAGCGGCAAGTAAAAATAGGAGTGAAACGGAAAATCCATTTAGATGTAAGAAGTGAAAACAAGTTTTACAAAATATTATCTATATCACAATTGCTGAACTAAAGTACAGTAGTTGTATTTTTACTTTCTCCACCCTATACGTAGTATATGGAGAAAGTATTGTTTTCGTAAAAACGTTCGAATTTGAATTTTCAGTTGAATTATCTGTTTTGGTGCTCCCAGAACCCCAAAAAATTGTTTAGTGCAATTATCTGTGTTGGTGCTCCCTGAACCCAAAAATATTTTTAGTGGAATTTTTTGTTTTGGTGCTCCCTGAACCCAAAAAAGTGTTTTTAACGTGGTGTCTGTCTGTTAGTGTGTCAGTATGTATACACGACCAGAGGGGACACTATTGGTCCGATTTTCATGAAATTTGGTATGTATGTACTAAACCCTAATATCTCCAGGCGTTTTTTTCATTTTTTGGAATTTTTAATTTTTAAGGGTAATTTACCCCTAAAAACCAATAAAAAACGACAAAAATGCAAATTTCTCAAAAACGGCTCTAACGATTTTGATCAAATTTTCAGTATTTATAGTGCTTAAGATGCCAAACAAAATGACACCATCCGCTTTTATCAAAACTTCGGCGTTTCATAATTATGGGGAAATGTTAAAAAATAAACAAGTTTATGTTGTCAATCTAGCATCACGGCAACGGCCGCAAGGGATAGCACAACGGTAGAGAAGACGGCCAGTAATTCAAAGGTCGCGCGATCGAATCCCGCCTGGGACAATAACTTTTTTATACGATTGACGTAGGTAGAATATTATTTTTTTGTTTTTTTCTAAAAAGTAGTAAATAAAATGAATAAAAACAATATTATTTTGACTACAGTAAGTTGGGAGAAAGTTTGTGTAAGTTAACTGATACCGTTTATTTCTGCTGATTTATATACAGTGTGATTGAAAAGTCCCGGAACGGTGTAATATATTTTTTACCATTATACATAAAGTAATGAGACTTGGTATATCAATAATAGCCATAAATGTCTACTATTTTAAGGTATTATCACTTTTTTATCCCTTAAGGGGGACGGCCCACGAGGAGTCAGACAAAATTCTTAAATAGCAGCATAGGTCGAGTTTGGTATCAAATTAAAGGTCTTAGTTAGTAGAACACATTGCCGCAAACCGGACTTCGAAAGGTCCACTCTAACCAAAATGGCGGCCCTAAACGTGTTGAAATAAATTGACATAAAGTTGCTAATATCTCGAAAAGGAAGAATTTTTAGAAAAAATTTCGGGAGACAAAAAATGTTTATTTCAAAGTGCTTCACCTAAACAAAGTGCTCCCAAATCAATTTCGTAAATATAATTTTTTATTATTTTCTAAGATGATTATCAGCACCTTTAATTTGATACCAAACTCGACCTATGCTGCTATTTAAGAATTTTGTCTGACTCCTCGTGGGCCGTCCCCCGTAAGGGATAAAAAAGTGATAATACCTTAAAAGAGTAGTATTTATGGCTTTTATTGATATACCAAGTCTCATTACTTTGTCTATAATGGTAAAAAATATATTAAACCGTTCCCGGACTTTTCAATCACACTGTATAGTTGGTTAAGTTATTAGTAATTTTATTTATTATATTTATATCGTAATATTTGTTTCACATTGCGCCCTTACAAACTTACTCAACAATTTCTGCCTAGAATTGTCTGTGTTTAGTGCCAAAAGGCAAAAATGGTTGATTTGCATAGTTTTAAAAACTACTAACATTTTTCTTTATATCAAAGTATATTACACAAAATAAATATCCCCATATGTAAAAAAACAAACATATTTTTTAGGTTTCTAGGGTTCTTCATTACAACCATAAAAAAAACAATAGTTTTTTATATAAAAATAACAACTTATGATTTTTGCAAATAAACTGTTCATTTTATTTTTTTAAACCCGATAGTAAAACCTATTAGATGGTAGTACTACAGAAATATTCCTAGAGAATATGGCACCCAACAATTTTGTTACGAATAAAATTACTAAAATAAGTAAACACAATATTTGCACTTAATTAGGACTACTACAACTTGGATAAAAGGCTACTTGAGTGAATCCCAGAAAGTAGGTATATTTATTTTTCACTCAAACGTGCAAAATCATCATGCTGATCGTTTTAATCAAACTGTCATACATAATTAATTACATGCCAATACTAAATGTGAAAATATTTTCAAACAGATATAACTTACAAATTGTATTCGGGCTTATGAGTGGTAGAAATTACACAATTATTTTCCATGGACGGTAAAAAAATCCTTTATCGGGAGTTTCTTATGGATTATGTCCCTTGTTCCGGAAACTGTCACAAAAATACCTTTGCACATAATTATAGTAAATTTAATTGCCTTCCGAATGATACAGCTTACAAGTTTTACTCGGGCTTATGAGAGGGAGAAATTGCGCAATTACATGAATAATGGAAAATCAAAAATCGGAAGTTTCCAATGAATTTTGTTTCTTGTTCCGGAAATTGTACCTAAAGTACATTTGCACAATACTATAGTAAATTTAATTGCTTTCAAATTTTATAGCTCACAAATTGTACTCGGGTTTGTGAGTCGGAAAAAATGCACAATTACCTTACATGGATAATTAACAAAATCATTTTTTGGGAGTTTCCTATGAATTTTGTTCCTGGTTCCGTGAACTGTACCTAATATCTTTACACAGGATTGTAGTATATTTATTTGCCTTTCGAATGATATATCTTACAAATTGCGCTCGGGCTTATGAGTGGGAGAAATTGCCCTAAAACTTAACATGGATGATGAAAAAAATATTTATCGGGAGCTTCCTATGAATTTTATTCCTTGTTCCGGGAACTGTACGAAAAATAACTTTGCACAGGATTATAGTAAATTAAATTGCATGATATAACTCATAAATTGTTTTGGGGCTTATGAGTTTGAGAAATCATTCAATTTACTCTCCCTACCTTTGCCGTTTTGGGTTGAATAAATAAGCCGCCATTTTGTGTTAAATAGAAAAATAAAATGTAAGTAGCATTATATTAATTTATATTATTAGTTATTTATGTACAACGAACTTTAGATTGGATCTCATAGAACAATTAATTTAACGTAGAGAATATTTCACGTTGAGCATTTATTTAGAAAAGAGTATTTTACAAGTAAAATTGCTGTGAAATACATTTAATAAAGTTGTGTTGCTTTGAGGTCTTTAGACAAATAGAACAATTCACGCGTGTTTTGTCAAGGTTGAGAAAAAATACAAATAAATTTAATAAATTAGCTTCTAGGATACTAAGGAAATGTCAGAGTTGTTGGTAAATACCAGCAACCAATAAGAACTTAAAATAGTAAAAAATAATATGTTTAAGAAATAAATTTACAAAAGAATTCAAATTAAATTAGAAGGCAATTCATCGTAGAGCGGAAGCCTGAAACGGATGTCCAGTATTAGGTTACAAACTCAGTATTAGGTTACTTCAGCATTTCCACGCAGGTAGGTCAAATCCACAAGAGCAGAAAATATTTCAATTGTACCGAAATCGTTAGCCAATGATAAGGAACCAATATTTAAACGAACCAACCAGAAATATTGACGTTCACGCAAAAAAGAAAAAGGTTAGGGAGCAACGCGTGGAAAACGAGGTCTGTACCAATTTTTCAACGAAGGAGCACACACCTAATAACTCCATGAGCTGACAATCAACACAAAAGTCTTCAAGAAACCATTCCTGGGCGATATTAAGAAAAGTTGAATGAGTCGGGTCGTTAATCCGTGTGTAACAAAAGTGCCGGCGACATAATTTGGATAAATTATTCAAATAGAATCTATTAAGTGAAAGTGAAAGAGAATGGAGAGAGGGGGAAAATGTTCAAACCAATGTAAGTAGTTTTAATGTTTTTCTAATTGTAACACAGATCTCGGGGAGTAAGAATATCTAAATGGAAAAGACGAATCATGTATCAGCACTTTAATCTTAGACCTACATTAGCTTAAGATGTATTTAGTTTTATTGGGATTAACTGCTTGACCTAGAGTTGTTAAGCAATCGGGACAGTTCACAATTTAACAGTAAAGATTTAAACCGAGTTTTATTAATACTTAAGGGTGTTATAAACGGGGAAAGTAGAAGAAGCAAGTACTTGCCGCAAGTACTGGCGAGGTTACTACTTGCTGCAACAAATAACTTTACATGTGGCAAGTACTCGCAGCCAGAGAATCAGAAAGTACTTGCCACTACCACCAGTATACTTTGAGCACCGTGGGAGTACAGACCAGTGCAATATTTTACAAGTAAATATATTTACTTATTTATCATTTTAAAATGTCAGATACCGACGAAGAATTTAATGAAGCTTTTAATGAAGTAACTGACTAATGTGTTTTGATTTTGAGCGAAAAATGTTATGTAAAAACCTGATGACCGCATCAAAGCCTTATCAAATTCAATTCATTGCAAAAATTTTAAATTACGTTTAAACAATCTCAACACTTCTAATTAACTCATAGGCTACACCGCCCTTTGTTTATACGAACCCGTCACATTATCAAATACGCCTCCGTAAACTTTATTCGTAACTATTTATAGGCCTAATCGTTAAACGGTCTAACACTTTATATAGGAACCCATTTTTTGTATAGTTTGTTCATACATATATTGTTTATAATGTAGTATACATTTTATTAAAATAAATTGAATATTTTAAAAGAAATTCAATTTTTATCGAAGACATGTACACTTTCAGATATTGAAAACGCGTGTTCAGTAAACCCCCATTTTCTCTAAAAATATTTAACTGTTTTTAATAAAATTTATACCACATATAAATAATATATTTATAAACTAACTATACAAAAATGAAGTTTCTGCATTAATGTTTAGACCGTTTAACGATTAGGCCTATAAAAAGATACGAATAATGTTGACGGTGACGAATTTGACCACCTCCAACGCGCGCCCTTGAGTGAAATTTGGCGAGTTTGTGAGCGCACTAACAAAAAACCTGTCAAAACATTTCATAAAATGACCCTACACAAATTCTAAAATAATTGAAAAACTTTTTTAACATACTCATACTCATTAAATGCTTATAACAATGAGAAGTCGCGTGTAAACAGGCGACAGATCCCATCCGGTGTCGCTTCCAGTGGAGGCCGGCCGTATAGTCTAATTTAATCGTATCAAAGGTTAATATACTACTAAAAATATATGAAAAATTTTATTTTTACTTTTTCCACTTGATTTAGATTCCATGACCTTGATGCATTCTTGCCTATAAGTAGTTTTTACATTTTTAATTTTTGCACGCAAAAAGTTCAAGGCCATGACCGTTTAGTTCTTCAAGCAATTTAGCCATTGCTATTTTTATTTTATTTTTATTCAGATAACATTCGTGACGAATGTTCCACAGAAGTTCGTAGCTCTGATATATATCTAAAAACTTTATTATGTCACTTGGAGACCACTTGACATATTTCTTGACGATGGTAGCAATTTGTTTTGCATCCATTGTTAAAACTGTACAGCCTTCACAAATACAAAGGACAATTAATTGAATTGATTGACACTTGCCTGTATCGGCAAGTGCATGTTTAGGCAGGCAAGTTCTGGCCGCAAGTAGATCACGTGATCCGCTACTTTTCTCCTCGCGCAAACATGTTTGATTTTACTGTCGGCAAGTGGCAAGTGGCCCTGAATGGGAAAGTAACCTTATAGACATGGCAAGTAGGAGGCAATTTACTGGCAGCAAGCACTTGCTACACCAACTTTCCCTTCCTACTTGCCCCGTCTATAAGCCGCTTAAATTACACTGTAAGCGGTAAATTAATGCATTAAATAGATTCACTCTTTGATTGTTATAAATTGATTTTTTTGCATAGCCTGGAGGGCCTATTTTATGTTTTGAGTAACGTTAATATTTGTTGTTTTATTTGAATTGTTGTTAAAAGGAGCCTGATGTGAGGCTATGAATTGAAGGGAGTATAAAGTAGTGAACTATTATTTAGTAAATTGTACATTCAGTTGTAATTGAGATTTCGGAGGAATTTCATGAATATATTTAGATTTTTAAAGTCATATGTCTCTGTAATTATTAATACCTAGTCTATGGCGTACCCTCACGTGCCAAGAGAAGCGTAAACTAGTTGAGTGATTCCGATGGAGCCAATAGTAAGGTATATGTTAAGGTATAATTAAAAATTAAAATCAAAGTCCAAAAAGTTTTAAAAGCCTTACATAGTATCACGGTCTACTCTCACAAAAGCCTGACAGAAGAAGTACCACATTTAAAGAAGGTTCTTGTTATAGACTATTGTTACAGGATATTATAAAAGGCATAACAAATTTTTTTTAAATGTTGTAACTATGCTTCGCTATTAAATTAACGAAAGAAATATCGGGTATATATTGAGAATTAAAAGACAAACACAATTTTTTGTAATTTCTACGAGATTTAATGAATCTTACCGACCAAGGTTTCGCCCGTGACGGCATTGACGAGTCAGCTTTACAGACTAAAGAATGGGATCTCCCTTATCTCCCTTATCTCCCTTGCTAGCTGAGATTTTTATGGACAATTTTGAATCAACATTCTTTGACAGTAATAACCCATTCAAGTCTAACGTTAAGTATTGGTACAGATATGTAGATGATGTTTTATGTTTATTTGAAGGATCTGACCGCCAGCTTCAGTTATTGTTAAATTATTTAAATTCTATTAATGAGGCAATACAATTCACTATGGAAATAGGGCAACACAATCAAATAAATTTTCTTGACCTCTCCATAAAAATCTACAATGGTAAACATAATTTCAGTATTTTTAGGAAACCTACGTTTACGGACAATATCATACATTCTTCATCTCAACATCCTTTTAATCATAAATTGTCCGCCTTCCATAGTATGTTGCATCGTCTCATTAACATTCCCATGTCTAATAATGACTTTGATTTAGAATTAACTTGCATCAAACATATTGCTAAGAATAATGGTTATGATATTAAACTTATAGAAAAAATGTTGAAAACTAAATTAAATAACCAGGCGAAATCTCTTATATTCCCAATAGATTCTAATAAAACCGAACCAAAATGGCGTAGAATCAACTACATTGGTAAGGTTAGTTATGCTGTTGGGAATCTTTTAGAAAAGAAAAATCACTGTAAACCAGCCTTTTATTGCAAAAACAATTTAGGGAAAATGCTAATAAATTGTAAAGACAAAATAGATAACATGAAAAAATGTGGTGTTTATAAGATAACTTGTATCATCTGTAATGCAGCTTATGTAGGCCAAACAGGCCGTAGTTTTAAATGTAGGTTAAGCGAACATGAAAGAAGTTGGCGGTTGGGTCATAATGACTCTAGTTTCTCTAACCATCTAAAAAATCATTTGGTGTCAGATTTTTCGAATAATATTAATTTTAAGATTCTCCATGTCAATGATAAAAGTAGGAAATTAAATTCTTTGGAAATGTTAGAAATTAAGAGATTATTTTGTAAAGATGCTAGCCTTGTACTTAATGACCAGGTAGAATTTTTGTCCAACTCGCCTCTACTAAACCCATTGTCAACCTTATGACCATACGTACCCCACGCCCCCTCCCTTCCACTCTCTTTCCTTTTTCTTTGTTATGAGTAACTGTTTTATGTTCAAACACGTTTGTTTTCTAATATTCTTTAGTCTGTAAAGCTGCCTCGTCAATGCCGTCACGGGCGAAACCTTGGTCGGCAAGATTCATTAAATCTCGTAGAAATTACAAAAAATTGTGTTTGTCTTTTAATTATTATGGAATTCTACCAAGTACCTTCGGTCATCACTATCAATCGTATATATATTGAGAGTTCAGTGACTCAAAAATGTTTACCGAATTTCGTCCAAATCAATCCATGCTTATTATTTAGGCACACATATGCGCTAGCCCATCTTTTGTCCAAAAGCTGTATCTTCTTGATGGTTTTATCGAAGCGAGCAGCACACGAAGTTTTGGTATTCTTAATTAAAGCCCTTTTCTAACAAGACTCCACACTTAAACTCCTCTAAACTTTCGCCCTCCAATGTTTAGTAAAATAATCCAAAAGCCGTATCATCTCGAATTTTTCGTGTAAAAGAAGCTTTCTTTCATTTTAACTTTAAAACTTAGAATCACTTCATTAGCTGTTGGCCATTCCGAAAGCCTTATACCAGTCATCAACTTTTATATACCGACAGTTCCCAAACCTTGTTCTATAACATATTTCAACATTACATATCGCAGTATATCCTTAAAGTTGCACTCCCTCCGTCCATACATTATCCATTACCTGGCTTTAAACTGACCATTTAATAGACAGTTTGGAGTTTGTTGCAATTAATTAGTCACTACATTTTTCTGAACATAATCTCAAGTTATTTTTTCTTCAATTTCACATTATGATTTGGGATTCGATTCCTTTCACGAAAGATAAGTTTTTGTGTCTTCAAAGTTAACTTTTCAAAGACTATAAACTCCTTTCAATTTCAAAGAGACATACTTGTAATTTGGACATTTTCATTATTACATACTGTGCGAAATCTAAGATATCTTGAAGAAAATTTGGTTGAAATATCTTTTCTAAACATTCTTCTAATGCATCTGATTATTTGTAATTATTATTGGCCTAAATTCCATTTTGTATTGCAATGTGATTATGATATTGTATCTTTGGTATTTTAAGAACTAGTGTAGCTTTTATACTGAGTAGTAACTATCTTTATCAAAGGAAATAAATAAAGCTTTATTAATGGGCTGACATTAAATTTCACTTGTACATTGTTTCCTCAATAAATACCTATTAAGTAATTATACTTGTATCCCCTACGCCATTGCAAAGTTAGCGATAAATAACCTAAATAAAATGTTAAAAACCAGCTAAAATTATAGTTGATTTTTTAGTCTTACAGAGTGCAGTGGGTCCTGGTGGTGGATCACACAAACCCCCTAATAATAATAATAATAGTCTTACAGTGTAAAATTATATAAAGCAATACATTTCTCATGTGTGTCTTTCTTAGATAATGTATGCAAATAATTGAACTTTTATCGATTCATTTCCTATTGCTCAATAAATATCTCAACAGTATAATTTAACACATATATTATTTTGTAAGCTGGTTATAAGATTAGAGAACCACAAGGTAGGACCTCAGTAAAATAAATTAATGTATGCATTGTGGTTGTGGTAACAGTGTTATGTATTGACATTTGTAATTAATTTTGTATTAGAGTTTAATAAAAATATACAGCACGTCTATTTTGCACATTTTATAACCAAATAAATACTTTTGGGCATTTATTAAAGTAGCCTGTTAGCCAAAAAGAATATTTTATTTATTATGCAAATGATACATTCAATGTTACAGTAGTCCTAATTAAGTGAAAATACTGTGTACAGTCATTTTAGTGATGTTTTTCGTAACAAACTTGTTGGGTGCAGTATTCTCTAGGCACCATCATTTTTACTGTAATAGTACCATCATACAACGCTACCCTTTTTATGGCTAATTTACAGTGTTATTTGCACGAAATCATAATTTAAAAAAAAAAAAAATGAGTTTTTTACCGGTTGTAATGAGCATGAACAACTCTAACAAAATAAATGAACCTTTTTGCTTGTTTACAAGCCGAGATATTTTGTAAAATAAAATCATAGTACAATAATTATTTCGAAAAATTTTCCCTTTACCAAAAATATCAGTATGAAAATTGTAGTTATTCAAAATGTACACCATATAGTAAACACAATTAATTGTTTTATACACATCTAACAAATATTTTTTTAAAATAAATACAAATTTTAATAGGTTTTAAAACTATACAAATCAAACTTTTACATACCTTCCGTTGACACCATAAAACTAACACCATTCTCAACAAATATTTACATCCCTTCAAGTAGGCCTAATATTAATTCGTTTTAAATAAAAAATACGGTTTAACGGTATTCATAATATAACACTATTATATACTCATTTTAAACCCGATTTATCCTACGCTATGGTGGACTAACTGCTCATCACATTTACATTTTAATTTGGCAAGCTTAATATTGGGTCAGCTTCCCACATTTCAAAGAGCACACATTCGGAAAAAGAAATGTTTATTCAACAACCTAAGCTTTTAATATGCCCTCGTGACAGATGCATTCCTACTTTATTTTACTTAACATTTAGTGAGACCTACAACATAAACAAACATAAACTCACTTTCGACGTATGTACGTACGTATGTACGTGAGTAACAAAATAGTATTAACAGCGCATGCGCAAGGTAGTATTGTTTGAATTTTAGCTCATCTGTATTACTTCAACAACTATGTTAACCATTCAAAGTTATGTTTACAACTTAGATTTTATTTTGTATACGGTAGTTATTATAGGAATAATAATGTACACTGATACCTCCGATTCGTTCTGTCGTGGTTGCTTCCTTACATAGTCTGTCTTGGGCTATTGGTCTGAATTTTTGCTATGTTAATTGAATCATCGAAACTGTTTATTTACAAATGTATTCCTACTGACGATAAAAACGTGACTATATTTTAAAAGCACACTAATAAAATTTGGCCCAAACGACTGTATTTGATACATTTTGGGTTTATATCTTTGATTTAAGTCTATGATTAAAATATAAATGATCTTTTGTTTTCTTTATGAAATTTATTCTGGTCTTTAATTAAAATGTTTAATGCAACCCTTTTTTGTCGTGTCTGCTTATGACTCTGGTTTATTACACTTTTAAGAAGGGTTAATGAATATCGTTTTTCTGGTGTGTATCAAATAAATCTGCCCTTGAAATTTCACGGGATTACTAGGTATTAAAATAATAATCCAGGAAATGTATAAACACTTCACTCAAGTACAACTTCGACTTGCTCGCAAAAGGTTCTCAACCAACATTCGTAAAATATGCAGTAAAAAATTATACTAATAACAGCATAGCATTAATTCGTCATGTAAAAAATACTGAAGTACCCATCTAACAAATTAAATTACTCATTTCTGTTAAACTATACATTAGTAATAAGAACAAGTATGGCTCAACATTATTACTATACAGCTCTGTCAAGAAAGGAAACATTGTTCATAACTTGAAACAAAAGTTATAATTTTCCTGTAACCTACATCAGCAATACTAACGCAACAGTTTTCTAAAAATGATTTTCCTACATATAGAGGGCATGGGTTTGAGGAACATTTTAAGAGATACAAATTAGATATCATAAAATTAACTAATACAGGTTGTGTTATTCTTAAATAAAGCCCTTTTAATGATACTGATCATAATTTACCATAAAACATTTATTCTTTGCTCAAAAATAATTATTAATAAAAAAACAAACTACAGGAGTTTTTGTTAATTATCTACTTACAGTATATAAAGCTAGAGGGTAACACTGATTCACTGACATTAATTATGAGGCACTTCCCGTAATCATAACTCCCTCGACCTCATACTTGAATTAAAGCTCTCGATGAGAAACTTTTGGGAAAATTGCCAGAAATTAACATTTTAAATTTTGGAAACACCTTTTGGGCGGGAATTTTTTATTTTTTCCATTTTTTCACTTTGAGCGCGTTTATTAAGAAAGTGGTAAGAGATAGCAAAAAATGTTAAATACAATAGCTGTAGAAAATTGTATTTCAAACCAACGTTTTTCCATCAGATTTAAAATCCAATCATCCGTTTAGCCACTATTCATCCGAGAAGGGAGGCTCCGCCCAACGTCCTTAAAGCTAGACGGTTTCACTGATTCACTGACATTAATTATGAGGCATTTTTCTTAATCGGAACCCCTCAACCTCATATTTGAATTAAAGCTCTCGACGAGAAACTTTCAGAAAGTTAACATCGTTAATTTTGAAAGCACCTTTTGGGCGGGAAAGATTTTTCCAATTATTTCATTTTTCCACTTTGATCGCGTTTTGTAAGAAAACGGTAAGACATAGCAAAAAATGTAAAATACAAAAGTTGTAGAAAATTTAATTTAAAACAAATGGTTTTCATTCAGATTTAAAATCCAATCATCCGTTTAGCCACTATTCACCCGAGAAGAAGCTCCGGCACACAATCCTTCAAATTTCCCATGTTAATCTTATGGAGATAATGTTTAATGAGTTTGAGTCAGCTGCCAAATAAAAAATCTGGAAATTGGTTGACCGTGCAGGCCAACCCTAGAACGTCTCGCTTAGTTTGAATTTTAAACGCTTAAAATGAGTTTTTTTTTGTTAAAATACCAAAAAACGAAAATTTGTGAATTTTTAAACAACGATAACT
>JAGFPH010000181.1:313269-337157 GCA_018207615.1 Philaenus spumarius | reverse complement strand
ATTTTTAAACAACGATAACTTTTGAATGCGTCGTTCGATTTTCATTTTTAAAAAAGCATTCTACGCAGTTTTAAAAGCACAAAAAGAAAATGTGCAGGTTTATATTGATTGGTTGAGAAATCTGGAAGATACGGTTAAAAAATACCAAAAAATACCAAAAAACGAAAATTTGTGAATTTTTAAACAAAGATAACTTTTGTTCGATTTTCATTTTAAAAAAAAGCATTCTACGCAGTTTTTAAAGTACAAAAAGAAAATTTACAGGTTTATATTGATTCGTTGAAAAATCTGGAAGATATGTTAAAAAAATACCAAAAAATACCAAAAAACGAAAAATTCACTTGTAATTTAGTTAAAAAACGAAAAGTTTTGAATTTTTAAACAACGATAACTTTTGAATGCGTCGTCCGATTTTCATTTTCAAAAAAGCAGTCGACGCAGTTTCTTAAGCTCAAAAAATGTATACATGGTTTTATTATGATTTTTTCGCTCGATTTAAAGTTATTTTTAAAAAACATAAAATTCCAAAAAAATTTAGGTTATTTTTTTAAATTTCTTCGGATTGGCTCGATGGATTAACTCTCAAATCTAATCAGATCTAAGTTTTGATACACCCTTTCGAATGACATGTCGTAGAATTCAATCGGTTGATTCGTTTTTGAGAAACTGTACGACAAAAATTTATTTACACACATACATCCACACACGCACACACAAACACACACGCACACACACGGTCGGACACCTCGGCGGGAATAGTCAGAATGGCTTCCTGGGACCTCGAAACGTGGAGATTTAATGAAAACTCGACTTTCGAAAATCGGACCGAAATCAATAACTTCCCTTTATTGGTAGCGGGAAGTTAAAAAGATGATTTATTCTCGGTCACCTATGTACAAACTAGCCAAAGATTAACGAGATTTTTTAACGAATTTTTCAACTGCGAGCGAAGCGAAGCAGCCATCTGAGCCCGAAGGCCGAGGCAGGGTTGGGACGCGAAGCGTCCTGAGACAGAGCCCCTAGTTTTAAAGATAGCTTGCAAATGTCGTGTGAATTGGTGAGCGAACCGAGCAGCACTCGAAGTTGTGATATCCTTAATTAAAGCCATTTCAAATAAGACTCCCTGGTTTCAAACTTTTGCCCTCCAATGTTTAGTAAAGTATTTTTTTTGTGTTTTATTATTTATATCTTTGAGGGTAAGCATGATTTAACTGTATCAAAAGTTATTGTTGTAACTTTAATAGTTTCAAATAGTCAATTGAGATACAGATCTTATAAGAATTTCGTTTTATCTTTTTAATAAAAACTTTTCGTCAAAACTTCCTGAAAAGTAGTAGAAAATTTATGTTTTTTACCTAATCTAATTATTTTCTAAAATAGTAATAAATACAAAACAAAATTACGAACCTAATTATAATAACCTATATGTGGGTCTTCCAATCCACCGCAAAGCCAGAGGTCTGTACCGAAAAAAGTCTGTAGAAAGGAAGCCCCCCATGACTTTAACGGCTCTCTAATAAAATTACTTACAATTTGAATAAACGCGACCTGAAAATGTTAACAACAAAAGTTGAAAGGCCTAGTCTGGTAGAGGCGGCATAGAGTCGGATAACAATTAATCAACACCCGTCCCTCCTCTTACAGATTAAGCCTAGGGTAGGATTGTGGTGGCCTTGACATCTCTCTGATCTATCGCTTCGCTCGTGTTGTCGCTACAAACACTAATTTAATCACGGCTAATGCACAGAATTGATGTTTCCACTAATTATGATCAATCGAATTCAGACCTAGATGGATTAAATGTGTTTATTGGTTTTCTGTCAAAATTTACTTCATTTTACTTTCTCACTTTTCTATAGTATAGATAAAGAATAGTGATCGCAAAAAATAAACGGTACCAGGAACTGGCACATACTTTCTCACAAACATATTTAAATTACTAAACAGATTCACTGTGACTTGTAGGGTGGGGTAGGAGAGGTAATTTTTTATTAAAGTTGGAGATTAACTAATAAATATTATTATTATTAGCTAGAGAGAAAACTATTCGATCGATTTGGAACAAATTTGCACCAAACACGTCAATTAGGCCTTTATAGATGCACGAAAAAATGGTTTGAACATTTTTTTAAAACAACCATCTTTATGTCCAAAAAATGCCCCAAAATCAGTTATTATTATTACCTAAACGAGAATTTTTAGAAAGATGCGGCTTTTTGCATATGGTAGGGTACATTAAAGGCTACAAATAAGCCAAATTTTATTAAAACGTAAGAGCCGTTTTTTTATAACCAAATAATAACTGATTTTTTGGGAGATTTTTTGTCAAAAAAGGGGTTGTTTTTCAAAATTTATTCAAAACCGTTTTTCGTGCAACTATACAGGCCTACTTGACATGTCTGGTGCAAATTTGTTTGAAATTGATAGAATAGTTTTCGCTCTAGCTTTGTATATATACAGACATATACAGACATACAGACATACATTTTGTACAAACCACTTTTTTGGGGCTTAGGGGGTCCCAAAACGGATACTTCCAGAAAAATCTCAACATCGATTTTTTTTGCGATCACTATACTTTCTCTATACCGTATTATATAGTATATTGAGAAAGTAAAAAATCGATGTTGAGATTTTTGTGGAAATATCCGTTTTGGGACCTCCTGAGTCCAAAAAAGTGGTTTTTACAAAATGTCTGTCTCTATGTATATAAAGCTAGAGCGAAAACTATTCGATCGATTTCAAACAAATTTGCACCAGACACATCAAGTAAGCCTGTATAGATGCACGAAAAATGGTTATAAAAAACGGCTCTAACGATTTTGATAAAATAATGCTTATTTATAGCCTTTAATGTACCCTACCATATGCAAAAAACCGCATCTTTCTAAACATTCTCGTTTAGCTAATAATAATAATAATAACTGATTTTGGGGTTTTTTTTTGCCATAAAGGGTGTTGTTTTTCAAATATTTTCTAAATCTTTTTTCGTGCATCTATACAGGCCTAATTGACGTGTTTGGTGCAAATTTATTCGAAATCGATCGAATAGTTTCTCTCTAGATAATAATAATAATATTTATTACTTAATCTCCTACTTTAATAAATCAAATCTCATACCCCACCTACAATTATGAAGTCACAGTGAATCTGTTTAGTAATTTGAATATGTTTGTGAGAAAGTATGTACCAGTTCCTGGTGCCGTTTATTCGTAGAATAATGATAAATATTATGTAAATTTGAATTATCTTTACATCAGCTATTACACAATTCTTTTACACTAGAGAAGTTTCGGCCATTTTTTAGCCTTGCTCTTGTGATATACTTAAGTAAATATTACTTCAGTCCTTATAATTCGGCAACTTAAATAGAAGCACATTTTGCTTTACAGGCACATTTGGCAATATTTTTAACAGCAGTTTTAAAACATTTATCAAACATTTCTTTAGTAATTTCCAGAAATGGAAGGTTTATTACATTGTTCTTTATAACACTCGACCAAATGATTATAAGCTGGCCAACCAATAACAGATGGCTCAGCCGGAATGCGTAATATATAACACACAAAAAATAGATGTATCAACAGAATATTGAACATACCGAACAATGAGGATGAAACTAAAATATGTAATTTTAAATATTGTTATGAAGCTGACGTAATCGACAAAATCATACTGAAACAAGAGAGAAAATTTATAAAATAAAACCAACTACACAATAAAAACAAATACACTGATGTAATAGGCAGAAACATTTTAAATAGAAAAAGAAAAAATGAAGCACTTTTTTGGGATACTTTAGGACAGACAATATCCTAGACAACTTTGTAAAATAAAATACACTTGACAGTTACATTAATAAGTTGAATTAAGTTACAGTAATATAATTTTAAATGTTATGACTGTTAGTAGTAAAGCACTATATTGGCCAGAACAGAAGATATAAAAATAAACTGTTTCCTAAAAAAATACATCAACTTAAAAACGTTTTGCTGCCTTAGTATAAATAGAAATTTGGAAACGCAGAACCAATTATACCAATTAATAAATTATGATTGCGTGTGTTTGAAACTTTTTAATTATTACTTTTAATTATTTTATTTTATTGACAGATATTTGATTTGAGTATGTTGTATTTATTAATACACCTCATGATGGCTTTAGCTAACAAAATATTTGAAGTTAATAAAAGTTGTTAATATCCATAAAAGGGACATTCGTAATTTGTGTTTAGAAGCCACGGTGGCCGTGGTTGTTAAAGCGTCATTGCTTTATCAATCGTCATGGCAACCATCAATGGAAAGGTTCCGGGTTCAATTCCCATTGACCCCGAATAATTTTCTAAATGGTTTCTTAACAGACATCGTTGGCTGTGGTTCGGATTCCACGTAAAACTATAGGTCCCGTCTTCATTAGCCTTAAGTGCAAAACAGTAGGACGTTAAACACAAAAAAAAAAAAAAACGTAATTTGTGTTAATTAGTAATATAAATCTTAAGGGGGTGATTAAAAAGGCCTAGTTATATGCTACATAATTATAACAATAAACGGCAAATATTTCGCAGGCAAATGTAATTTATATTTCTTTTTCTTTTAAATTTCAATATTATTTTTTAATATTATATGATCAATCCAATTAAATAATTCAAATTTATAAAATCTAATAAAAGAGAGTAGCGACAGGAGTGTAATTGCAAATTAAATAATCGATTAAGTTATTTTATTCTTCATTAACGTTAATCTCTAATTAAATCTTTAATTTGAATTCTAAAACAGCCTTTAAATGCTAATATTTTAGATTTAATAAATGATCCATTTGAAATTAGTCAAACGTAAAAGTTTAATTTGTGACTGTTTTGTTTATACGTAAAATCAGAAGAACAAATTAAAATAGTATCAGGACAATAGTACAAGAAATATAACATTATAGTGAAATAGCGGATTTTGAAACTGACAATAGCTTAAGGAACAAAAACCAATTCCCTAATTTCTCAACAGGAAAATAAATATTATTTAAATTACTAGTAAAAACACATGGACCAAGACCGGGATTTGAACCCGGGACCTTTGCCTTTCCGTGTCAACATTCCACCAACTGAGCTATCCTGATCCTCCAGATATTGGTCGATGTTACCTCACTTGTACTGTTTTACTGCATTTATGAATTAATAGACTGAATATCTCGCATTGCGACATTGAAAACGATCTCAATTCTTTTTGCAGCCTACAGTGGTGTTATTTATTATTATTTTTAATTTGTAATAAATTACCTGCTTACACGCTTCCTCAGCAAGGGTTAAATTCATTAAATTACAAGTGAAAAAACATGGACCAAGACCGGGATTTGAACCCAGGACCTTTGCCTTTCCGTGGCAACACTCTACCAACTGAGCTATACTAAATACACGCAATAGACCTTATACTGGCACAGCCAATCCACACTAACGCCAAGGAAAATCCAGTACTTCCATTCTACATTATCAGCGAAACATAAGACTCAATGACATACTACGTTATCAGCAATTCCATAAACATTCAGTTACATAAACAAAGACTACTACACTGAAAATAAACATAGTCACAATTCACTTCAATCCAAAAGGGGAGAAAATAAATTTAGAAAAACATTGGTGGAACAATTTTACACCCAGCAGGGGGAGTGTCAGTGTTAGGTGGATACCACAAAAAACTTAAATAATTCAAATGAAAAATAATTAAAAAAAAATAATATTCAAAGCAAGTTAGAGAAGAAATTTTTGCTCTGGACACTGTTAATCAGATACAACTATTACTAGCAACACACGTGTAAACTATTATATTACGTTCCCAAACATTTCAATAAAGTCAGCTGCATTAGAAGAACTTGCTCTGACACAAGTGAAACGACTCATATTACATTTGCACGTAGCTTTAGCGCAAAATGCAGAATATTATAGAATTATAGGAATGGCAATGCTGGGAATTCACAAACAGACAAATATTTGCAAAATTGAAAAACCAATGGGGAAATGAGTGTAATACACTCAGCCAATGAGAAGACTGTTTTTCGAACGGACGCGGAAGCTGGAGAGGGACAAGAGAGTGAAAAGCAATACTAGAACGGGCAACACATAAACCCCCGCATCAACACCACAAAGTATATTTTACATTAAGACCTTAAAATAAACCGAAGTAAAAAAGGATCACCCATTAGGTCGCCAAGATGTAATTACGAACGAAGTTAAATGAAGTAATAATTTACTAAATAACTACTAGTAGTTTTCATTATTACAATTTTTATTTAATTAATATCTAATAGATTCAAGTTGCGTAGGTAAATTCAATTAAACTTAAGATAATCCTATTAATAAAGTTTTACTAATCAGATTTTAAATGTTAATTAAAATGTTTTAATGTCAAAATTATAGATATTCAATTCAAACTCATAAACGTCTCTGAAGTTATTTCAACCAATCAGTTGTGAGTCAAACCGCTCAAGCCAATCAAAGATTGATTCGTAAGTCGAGCCTGGTGGAGCCCCCAAATAAAACAACGTTACGGGGTTTAAAAATTAAAAAAAACACTTTAGCCAATCAAGGAATATATTTAAGAACCACATGCTTGCTTTATTTTTACAAGCAAGTTTATTTCAAAATTGTTCATAATTTGGAAAGGACCTTTTACTATTGTTCACATAGTAAAAGCAAGTGACTACTATTATTTTGTAAGACTCACTTTGATTTATTGAAATTTAATTTAAATATTAGTTACTTCTTAGGCAAAAACCCATAGTTAAACATTTTCCTAACTGAAATTTAATTCAATTTGTACCAGCTCAATTAGTTTTTTAATCCATTATTTTAAAGGCTAGCCTTTTTTAAACATGAAATGAACTAAAACAGAAATTTGATATTTTAATTTTAAAATTAAACTTTTGGTTAGTTTGTGCAAATTTAACCAAAATAAGATGTATATCAATATAACAAACATCGATTAAGTTGAAAATGTTACTCTCTAGAAATAGAAAGTCTTAAAACAAACCTCTTCATATATTAGTACAGATAAATTACTCATCTGGGGATTAGTCAATCTACTTAAATGGTTTAATTTTCAGAAATAACACTTACCATAAAAAGTTTTCTACAAATACCTCCCCAGCATAATTTAACAAAGGGTAAGCTGGGTATAATTTTGTAAGCTCTGGGTATGAGATTAGAGAACCACAAGTTAGAACCGTAGCACAATAATCTTATATATGTCTTTTGGTTAGGGTAACATTGTTAACTATCGGCATTTATATGTCATTGTGCTCTGAGAGTTTAAAATATTATACACATTTTGAAATATGTCCCAAAGCACTTTAATAAGTTTATCTTAATTTTGTCAACTTTGCCTTATGTAATATTGGTTTTTCGATAACATTATAGAAATGTTAACAAACTGTGGGTTAAAATAATTACTTTTTTATTTGAAAAATTGCATTTAATTTACACATTGACACTGTTTTAGATATATCAACGGAGTTCTGTCATTCTACTATAATGTTCAACGATTACCTCTAACTCATCGGTGGGTCTGCCATGTTAAAATGGGGGTTCGTGTTGTATATTTCTGAAAACGATTCAACAATTAACTCCTCTAAATAGTGTTTATTTCATATTTTGAGTAAAACTACAAACATGATTAAAGTCAACAAAATCACATCACTTTCAATAAAGAAATCAAGTAAGTCACATCGCTAATGTAGAAGTAAACGGATTAGATTATGGAGGAGGAGCAGACATTTTGTCACTATAAGTCAGTTCTGCCATAGCAACAATAGTTGGAACAAAATTTCCCGGAACATAGATCATTTACAGAAATATTTTAGTTTTTAAAAATCTTTTGGATAAAATTTCACTTAAATATAATTTGACACTTGACCACAATACTTTTATTTTATATTTAACTATTTAAAACACAGCATAGCATCGATGAAATCCCAAATTCGTAACATAAAAAGTATTGGTTTTGAATTTTAGTAACTTTGAGTAAAATATTTTGCAACAATATACACACTTTAAAGTAGGTTTTTAAATCGTAAATTTCATAACTCATTGGGTTTTGAAATTGTTGGGAAGGTGACACCTCTCCCCCCCCTCCTTATGGTCACGATCCTGGTACTAGAATTAATACCGGTAATTCTGGAACAATGCTGTAAAAACACATTTTAGTTGTTAAAAAGTTAAATCTTTAATTTCTTTAGGAGATAAATTTTTTATAATATAGTAGTTTTGCACTGTACCAGTTTATCTGTTTATTAGTGTGGATTTAATATTTCTAGTATGTCGGAAATAAGAGTAGGATATTTCACATTTGTATGCTTTTAAAACAATATTTTAAAGTATGAAGATATATCAAATTAACAACCACTAACTCTTGCTATCACCATGAACTTAATAACATTATCAACAGACAAGCTCAATGTTTTTGTTTAGCCAAACATTCCATGAGAGACAGAACACATTCCCAAAACCCGGCACCCACATTCACCTCACGTTTACAACTTGCCTACCTCCGCGACAGGGGAACATATTGGACTGTAACGCAATGACAACACGTGTTGAGCATCGATTTCATTTCTATGTATTCTGAATTTATATTGAACAATAGTCCAATTAAGTTTATAAATAATCTGCAATGTTTTGCCTTCTTATATTCTTGAAGTTTCGTAACTTTAATTTTATTCCGTATATTTCTTTATACATTTAACACAAGTTTTTGTAAGCTGGGTTTTAGATTAGATAAACACAGTACAATAAACATATGTATGTCTTTTTCTTAAGTATTGACATTTATATGTAGTACTGAATTGAGATTTTTAAATATTATACACATTTCAAAAATTATATTATCATTGTCAACTTTGCTGGAAGTTAATATAGCTTATTTTGACAGTACGTGTCTAAATATTTTCAATGTATACCCAATCGTTGTATTTAGTTAATTTTTATAGCACAATAAATCAGTTCACTGTCTCATTGAATTCGCCTTACCTACAAACAGAATATTTCTTACTGCCATTTAAATATATAGATTAGAACAATTTGATGCTTGTTAAATGTAGACACATTACGGGCATTTGTACTGTTAAACGTAAACAAAATATTGTTTTAAGTGCATTATTTGACGACACGTTTTGTAGATACCCAATTATATTTACAAATGGTGACCTTTGAAGTATTTCTTGGTATAGTAATGATTTTAAACTTAACTTAAATTGTAAAAATATTAAAATCCCTAAATACAATATGAATTTATAAATCTAATCATTATTATTACTTTTATCTTGGTTTCTAGTTACGAAAATGGTCCAAAAATATTATCCCTTTTCTATATATTAATTGAAACAAATTATTGAATTATAATGTTTTTTATGATATTATAGATTATAAAATCGCTTACTGGTAATCTATATTAAACATGTGTTTTACAATGTTTGAAAATCAATTAAAAAGGTCCTACTTTAATCATTTTTTCTTATTTTTGGTACTATTACTAATTATGCAGTGCTCAAAACATATTAAACTGAATCATTAAGGTTATATTATTTTATTTGAAGTCAACTATTTATAAATCAAATAAACTATGAGAATTGTAATATATTATAATAAATATAAAGCACATCAGGTAAAGAAGATGTAACTTTTTATGTATAGATTCGATTAAAAATCTTTAACAATAGCTAGAAAAGGAAAATTGCAATTTCCTTATTTATTGCAAAGTTATTTACAAACATATTTAGTCAAATTTCGTATTATTTCTATTTTATGTAGGCCATACATTAAAACTCACAACACAGTATTTACTTGAATTATACAAATATTCATTTTAATTGAGCTTTGCCCTCCATCATTTTACTATGTACACAATTCACGAAGTAGCTCTCTTCACAATCTAAGAAAGTACTTAAAATTATACAATTTATAGGTGTTTTTACTATTAATTTTAAGATTCAATATACCAAAACTAAAATTTATACACTTAATGCTTATGAATAAACAGAAATTAAGGGATTGTATTGTAAATGCTGTAACTTTTGTGCTAAACAAATAGGTAGAATTTCGAAAAATTACTAACTCCTACGTCCAACGAATCTCCTATGGTATAGGACGTATAGGTTGTTTGTTATTTGATAGCCCTTGGAGAGAGAGCAGAATGCTTGTGGTGGGAACGCTGGGTCGGTTTTATCAAACTCGGACCCTGATTCGCTTTCTCCTACACTTTTTGAGTAGGAAACAAAATGGTTATTTTTTTGTTGTATTAAATGGAGTTCCATCAAGAGTCGTAGTAGAAATAGTGTTTTATTAGTCATGGATATAGTAGTTTAGCCCTTTTATAGTTATTTTTTAAACAATTTTTACACTACATGTAAATAAAGGATATATTGTTTTAACTGATAACGGCTTTAAATGCCGAAGTGAAACGTTGTAATGTGTACGTCTACCCTAGTAAAAAAGATGCAAAATCAATGAAATTATTTCTACCAAGTAACCAAAAACGTATAATGCAATTGCAATATTACACAAACACTACATTGGCACTACCACAACATAAATTATAGAATAATATGTGTTATAATAGATCACGTGATTAGTTCAGATTACATATTACATGTTGGCAGTGTTAAAACATAATGTTATTACATTAATATATATGTAAACGTGTAATATCTCGTGTACATCTCTGGGGGGATGTATATACAGTGTACATGTTGGGGACGATGAGAAGCTACTCTATCTAACTTTGTGTTAATGAGGGTTAGTAAAGCATATTATGTAGTGAGAATTAAATCTAATTATATAGACGAAATGAAAGTAGAGTTAATTATTTATTTCATGCAAGTAATTATACTAAATTATCGAAAATAAATGTGTGTTTTAGACCAACTGTTAACTAAGCTAGCTAGCATAAGGATCAAAGTAGGGTTTTCCTACAGGACAAAATATTGAAAATTAGGAGTCGTGTCGTAAACAAAAAAAAAACTAGTGTCAGGCAGTCGTGGTACTGCCGTCAGAAGTGAAAACATTTTAGCTTCATGTAGTTAACTTTATTTTCGGGTTGTTGAGAAGAATTTTTTAAATCAATTAATTAATATTGTAATGGAGATTTAAATAATTGTGGAGATAAGATAGAGCCTTAAATTATTGTGTAGTTGCGTTTGAACCTTAAATAATTGCGGAGAAGCGATGATGCCTAAAATAATTGCGGTGTTGCGTCGAAGCCTTAAATAATTGTGTAGATGAGTTGGAGCCTTAAATAATTGCGGAGAAGCGATGATGCCTAAAATAATTGCGGGGTTGCGTCGAAGCCTTAAATAATTGTGGAGATTAGATAGAGCCATAAATAATTGCAGAAATGCGTCGGAGCCTAGAATATTTGTGGAGATGCGGTGGTGAATAAAATAATTGCGGGGTTGCGTCAGAGCCTTAAACATTTGCGGAGATGCGAGAACCTCAAATATTTGTGTAGATGCGATGGAGCCTTAAATAATGGCGGGGATGCGACTGTGTCTTAAATAATTCCGGGGATGCGAAGGAGCCTAAAAAGTGGGTCCGTGCGATGACGATGACGGTGACGCGAGTTCAAACATTTTCTAAATGAAAAAAGTGCCCAACGCGCGCGCCTAAAGCAGTTTTCACTCCAATAAAATTTATTTTGAATTGAAACAACTTTTACCTAAATAGTTTTCCCCTACATCTTTTAAACTAGGCCTTTTAATGCAAAAATATACATATTTATTGTTTTTAATTTAAAATTATACAATGGTCAGGAGATAAATAAAAATACCGACACTCCCATTGGCGTTGGATATATCCGTGAGTCATTCAAAGTCTTATTAATAAGTAATAAAATAATAAAAGACAGTTGTTAAAAAATGTCTTACAAAACCTTAAAAATTATATAAATTTCAGTCCATGTGTGCAAATTTACCATTTTTGAGAATTGAAATAACAGTTTATTGATCCGTTTGTATACAAATGTAGTGCTATTTGATGAGGGTTTAGTATTAAGTATATTTTATAAACTAATAAAACAAAAATAGTAATTATTTTACTAAGACAATTTCAAATAAATTATTTCTAGTATTTATAATGAAAGTGTGATAGTATTTTCATCTTTTAAGGAACATATAAACACACGAAGAGTTGGTGTTGACCTGGACCTCATAGGTCGAGGATATAGTAGTGAGGATGAGGACATTCCAACTAGCAATCATGAACATACGTTTCCCATACCTACATGTCATTGTACATGATCGTTCAATATCTCGATCTCCGACAAGAATGACAAGAAACCCTTCCATTTATATTGAATAAGTATTCATTAGCAAATACCAAAACCCTACCATGGTGTGAGATTAGTATTTTAAAATGAACAAATTTTAGATTTTTAATATTTTTGCATCATCTTCGATCTAATTTGTTTAAAAAATATTGAATTTGTAAATTTCCATATTTTTTTCTATAAATTTAACGATTTAGTGAATATACAGTGTCAGACTTAATTTCACCTTACAATTCAATTTGTAGGAGTTCCTTATTTTTTACCGTGTAGTCAAGTTATAAAATTTTATCCGCAATTTTACAATATGGTACCAATTTTAATTTTTTGTACGGAAATTCCTATATTTGATAATCATTAGGGATGAAAAATTTAAAACCTAACCATAAAAATGTAAGGCGATTTCTCCATTTTAAGTTATGACCAATAATATTACCAATAGTTATACTTATATTTATTTTCTTCTTCGTTGGCGATGCTGTCAAACAATCCTTATTAATATATTACATCTTGTTTTTATTCCTTTTTACATAACTTGTTTTGACAATTTTTCTGTCGTTATCAATTGTACATAATAGCTATTACACACACAAGTAAACAAAACACAGACTATGAAACATTTAAAAAAAATGAAATAAATATAAATTACATGCGTGATCGGTGACCATTTCCGATAAGGCTCGATCGTTAAAAAAAAATTATTATAACTATTATTTTAATTATTAACAATCCAGTAAAAGTACAGGCATTTATATTATATTAGCCTATATCACTATTTTCATACATAGCACATGCAGTATTATTATTATAAACTTATTTAAAAGCAAGATAAGTAACTTCATGTTAAAGTTACTAAACTAACTTTCTTCTTTATTCCTACTATATGACTAGTTAAAAAATACTGCATTGCTGTTATTGAGATATCTACGTATAGTAAAATCAGACTTTTAGCCATAACTTTAATTTTAACAAGAAAATTAAATATGTTTTATACAAAATTACTTGGCAAACTAAGACTATGCAACTATGGGTCACAACCATATCTTTTATACCAATTTTGATTTATTAATTAAGAAATTTCCTCAAATGTTGTGTGTTAAAACGTTTACTTCGTCGTAGGTAAAATTTCATTGAATGTGCACATGGGCCGTGTTTCATAGTATAGGCTAAAGACTTTTCATTTATCTCTAATATTTAATACCAATTCTAAAAATCTGCAAAAATGTTTTCAAAATACATGTCATATAAAATTCGACTTAGTTTGAAATAATGTTGATTTAATAAATCACGTATGAGTAAAGTATCAGCAAGCTGTTAAACATTTACAAATTTGAAAAATCTTACTTAAATTTATAAAGTCACATCATAATCACAAATAAATAACCCTACAAGCTAGCACCATGACCATAACAACATTATCAACAGACCAACCCAATGTTGTAGTTTATCCAAACATTTCCTGACATCTACAGAAAACATCGCCAAAATCCGGCACCCATATTCACCTCACGTTTACAACTTGCCTACCTCCGCGACAGGGGAACATATTGGACTGTAACGCAATGGCAACACGTGTTGTGCCTCGATTTCATTCCGATGTATTCTGAATTTATATTGCCTAATCTTACTTATAAGTTTATAAGTAACCTGCATTGTTTTGCCTTCTTGTATCTTTAGGTTTCATGAGATTCTCTTTGATTGCATCCCGTGTGAATCTTAATTTATATTGTAAATGATCTATTATATTTTAACTTGCTTATATCATCATTATTATTTATTTGCAATAAAGTTCATTATAGTCGAACATGAGCTCCTCTGGGCCCAATAACACAGAAAGTATTTCACATTAACTTTTGTGTCGAAGATATTCTCCTTTTAACTATCCAGTAGCATTCTACTCTTAAAATCCTGGTTTACACGGGTATAGTAATCAGGAAAGTAGAGTAGCTAGTAGAGTGAACTCTAGCACTTTTGTTTTTTTTTTCGGTTACACATAGTAGAGTACAGTAGTTGTTACTATTTGAAGTAAAATGGATTCTTTAAATGAAGTGTTTACAAAATTAAAGAAGAGTTATTTGCCCAGAGTTTTAATGGCTCTAATAAGAGAGTTTGTGGAAACGATAGATGAAGAAATTAAATAGAAGAAAGAGTGTGGGTGAGAGAATGGCTCAAAAGAAGAGATTCACTCGGAGCAACATCGCTTCTACTAAAAGAGTTAGCCAAAGAGGATCCGTTAGCATATAAACGGTGTATCAGGATGATACCAGATCATTTTGAACAACTATTGAGCGTGGTGAAAGACAAAATCCAACGCGAAGATACGACGATGAGAGATGCTATAAAAGCTGAGGTTAAAATACAACTTATATTGAACTTTCTAGCTACTGGAAACAGCTACAGAAGTCTTTCACATTTTTTTAGGGTCTCATGACCTGCAATTTCCATGTTCATTCCAGAGGTGTGTGATGCTCTCTCTGAAGTTTTGGCCGATTCAATAAAGGTAGGTAAAATTCAATAAATTGTAACTATTTATTTTTTCGGATAATTTTATTAAACAAGATAATAATAAATGTTTAACATAATTATATTAAAAAAGTGAGTTAAAACATAATTTTGAAACTAAAGTTAGAAATTTATCAATGGAAATTTTACATTAAACTTAAAGCTTGTGAAATAATACTATCATCATTGGTGTGTTGATTTGCAAGGCTAGTACCATCTAAATTGGGACTCTATACTTCAATATTATTTTGTTCAGGTGCACTGACTGGTACGTCATCTGCATAAAACGTTGAGGTAGAACTCTCACCATACTGTAGATGAACATATCCATCCGTGGAATGATTGGAGAATGGTGATTGAAGACCACTTTCATATGAATAACACGGTGTCGGTTGGCTATTTTTGGTTGCATTGGGTAAATTAGCCAACCTGTACTTTAATAAAACGCCCTGAATTTCATGCTGTGCCATTAGGGCATCAGCTTTACCTAGGCTATTTAAAGTAGCTGCAACAAAATTTCCAAACGCTTCGTACTCATCGTTTGACCTGTATTGAATATTTTGTTGTACAGCTTCTGTTAAAATTTCTAAATTCCTTCGTTTGGGCATTGAAGGCTTATCTAATGCTGGGATTTTTGTACTCTGGATTTTTGGTGTAGCAGGTTCATCGACAGTGTCTTTCTCTTCATCGACTTCATCATTTCTATTTTCCAAAATTTTGGTTTTCTAAAAGCAAAAAAAAAACTGTTTCAAATGCCTACAGGAGACGATTGGAAAATTATAGAAGACGCCTTCGATAAGCAGTTGAACTTCCCACATTGCTGCGGAGTGATCGATGGAAAGCACGTCTTAATTAACACCTTAACCGAAACACCGGTCTCAAATACCGGTTGGGAAATTTGTAGCTTTATGTTGGCTATCCTGTAAGGGCGTCATACTTCTTCTTCTCAGTAGCTTCCCCTCTACTCACCCTCCCCACTTTACACCGGTTTCTGTTCAGTTACGCGCTTGACCTTGAAAGTGATCGGTCAACATTTAAAACACTGCCGGTCTCTAGTACCGGATGTTTCGGTAAGAGTAGTGTTGTGGTGCGGTCTGTAATACCGGATGTTTCGTGATACGTAATTTTTCTCTTTTCGATTATTTATTACCAATCATATAAATTAGAACTTTTGGTTTGTTTATTATTATAAATTAACAATGGATCGTGCAGGACCTAGCAGACGTGTTTCTGTGTATGACATTGACTTTACAAGTCGTATACATGACATGCTACATGATGAATTGAGTGATGATGGTTCTGATGATAGTGACATTGTGGACGATTCTGACATAGACCCTGATTACGTATTACCTGATGCAGACACTTCTTATAGTGAGGTTGAGGATGATGTACAAGATAATGATGAAGGTGATAATAGTGACAATGAGGTTTCAAACAGTGATCTATCAGACGATGATAATGTAGCTTTAGATCAGTTTGTAGATAAAGATCTACCTGACTATGTTTTTAGTCGTTTGAAAAATAAAGAGTTTGGTCCAGCATATCCTTGGTCAACAAAAGAGCCACAAGAAAATGTCAGGGTTAGAACTCCAGCACGAAACATTATTACAGGTGGCTTACCTGGTTTGACACTTCAAGCACGAAGATTAGGAGATAATCCTGAACCACTTGCAATTTGGAATATCTTATTTGATGTAGATATTGTAAATAAAATAGTTGTGAACACTAATGTCAAACTGGCGACTGTGAGGGGAGGACTAAGTCAGAAAACCAACAAATCTAACTACAGAGACACAGATGTAATTGAACTAAACGCTTTTTTTGGCCTCTTGCTTCTGTCATCGGTTTTAAAATCAAACAATGAAACAATTACATCTGTTTATTCAAAGGATCCAACAAACCGACCTTATTTCAAGGCTGCTATGTCCCTCAAGAGGTTTGAGATTTTATTGTCTGCTTTGAGATTCGATGACTCAAGAACTCGCAACCAAAGGAAAGTTATAGATAAAGCAGCTGCAATTAGCGAGGTGTTCTCTAAAGTTATTAGTAACTCTCAAAGACTTTACTCATTGTCTGCATACACAACTATTGATGAAATGCTGATTCCGTTCAGGGGCAGATGTGCTTTTCGAATGTATTTGCCAAATAAGCCACACAAATACGGGATCAAAGTTATGTGTCTTACAGATGCAAAGACCTCCTACCTATACAATGCCTATATTTATACGGGTAAGGGAAGCGACAGTATTGGCCTTGCACCTGAGCACCAGGAAAATAGCAAACCAACACAATCTGTTCTTCGTCTTTGCCAGCCAATTGAAGGAACAAACCGCAATGTGACGGCTGATAACTGGTTTTCGAGCATGGAAGTAGCTGATGAGCTTGAAGACCTTAACCTTACCTACGTAGGGACGTTGCGAAAAGACAAGAAAATTATTCCGCCAGAATTTCTAGCTAATAAAAATCGACGTGTCCATTCAGCTCGCTATTGCTTCAATGGTACCAGGACTCTTGTCTCATACGTTCCTGAAAAGAACAGAGCTGTTGTCCTACTCTCGACTATGCATAATGGGATAGTAACTGATGAGCTAAAAAAGAAGCCAGAGGTGATTTGTTTTTATAACAAAACAAAGTGTGGAGTAGATATCATTGACATGAAATGCGCTGTGTACTCTTCACGAAGGAGAACAAGGCGGTGGCCTTTAGCCGTATTCTACAGAGTTTTGTCTATTGCAAGCATAAATGATTGTATTTTGTACCTAAGCTATCGGGGAACTGCCAACACTACACGTTTCCAGTTTACAAAGCAGCTTGGCCAAGCACTTGTTGAGCCACTTCTGAGAAGGCGATTGACAATCCCAAACCTTCCACGCGACCTGAGAAGTGACATCAAAACAGCCCTTGGAGAAAGCCGCCAAGAAGAACAGCTGGAACATGTTCCTACGGACAAAATGGAGAAGAGGAAGACGTGTGGGAAGTGCCCCTCAGTCAAAGAAAGAAAAACACAATATAAGTGTATCAGATGTGCTGTGCCTATTTGCTTGGAATGCAGCCGAAAAGTGTGTAATTAATGTGCTTTAGATTGTGTCTAAATGAACGAAAAACGGACAAATCTGCATTTTTTTTACACTCCAATTGTTTGGTAAGTCTAGTGTACTATACATTGATATGGTAAAGATTATTAGATTCATCATAGTGTGTTTGAAATTTTGGTACAACAGAGTAAGTGGTACACTAGTTTTGATAATTTTCTTTTAGGTAAACACAAAACATTATGCAGGTTCTTCTGTTTTAGAATACCGTATACACTTTCCAGTAATTTGATGATGATAATATGGTTTTGAATGGTTATGATATTTGTCATTACGTTTTTTTACTGTATACATTTTCATATATTAACATATTATTTACCATGAATGTTTTCATTATATTTTTAAGCTATTGTTGTATTAATTTCTTAAACTTCATCTTTGCTTGATGACATCGTCCAATTTAAATAAAGATTTTTAGTTTTGGTTATATGTACTGATATATTTTCCATTTATGTATACAATAAATGTAAAATTTCTACAAAGCAATTGTTGTTTTTGTTCATTGTCACAATTTATACCACTAATTTAAATTTTCAGAGTCAATATTATAATAAAAAACCAAAGAAAACCATTGCCGGTCCCTGAGACCGGTGTTTCGGTTTACGTTACTAAAACCATGTTTCGGTTAAGGTGTTAAAGCCCTCCCCTCTCTAAGGCAGCGAATACTTTAATTATAATGGTCAAAATAGCATCGTACTCTTGACACTTGTTGACCATAAATACTGCTTCACATAAAATATTAATGTTGGTTTTAAAGGATCTAATGCAGATGGGGGTGTTTTTAACAACTGCGCACTGTATGAAAAATTAGAAAATAATCTACTTCCTGCTGGGCGAGTTATTGTAGGAGATGATGCATTTCCCCTTACAAAGTATTTGATGAAACCACACAGCCGACATAGGGGTATTCCGCTAAGTATCAGTGGACAAGTATACAACTATCACCTGAGAGCAAGAAGAATATCAGAGAATGCATTTGTAATTCTAGTTAGCCGTTTTAGGGTGTTTGAAAGAACTCTAGCTGTAAAGTTAACAACGGTAAACATAATTGTTCAAGCTGCTTGTACCCTGCACAGTTGGTTGACAAAAACATGTAAACACTCATGTTTGCCCTATGAGTAGCGTTGATTACGAAACTGAAACTAGAGAGATTATCCCAGGGCAGTGACGGCGAGAAATTACTGAACTAAGAAATATTGAACTTTATGGTGGCAAAAAGTCATCAGATATGGTAAATAAAATTAGAGAAAAATTCAAACATTATTTTAATAATGAAGGTGCTGTACCATGGCAGTACAAGAATGTTTTTTTAATAAATGTTTTTTTCGTTTTTACTGTGGTTCAAGTACTTTTAAAATTAAATGTAATGTACCTAACAACAATATAATATTTTGTAACTTACCACACAATCGTCAGTTTTTTTCCTCCTGTAGCCAATTTCATTATTCTGTCAAATGCATTCAACAATTTTATATTTGTGATACAGATATCATCTGCTCCTTCACCGATTTAGTGGATTTCTTTACTTTAAGACCTTGGTTATGAGTACATCGTAAGTTTTTAATCTTTTGTTTTAATTCAGATACATTAAAGCCGGGTTTTCCAAGTTTGTTGATGATTTCTTTTTCCGCTGCTAACCTCATGTCCTTGTTTTTATAGTGTATATTGCATAAATTCCACGGACACTCTAAATATAAATAAATAAATAGTTCAACAAATAAATTAACAAGTTTCATCCTCCGGAAACTTAACAATTTTTAAAATAAATTTAAAAAATACTGCGCAACAACTTGAACACTGCAATTAAACTCTACTTTATACTTGAATGTTAGTGAGAAGGTTCACACTAACACGGTAGAGTGTTAACTCTACACGGGTAGAGTGGAGAGGCTAGTACAGTGGGAGTTGTGGTGGGGGTAAGTAGAGTAGAGTCCACTTTACTGCACGCGGTATAGTACTTTAGTCTACCCGCACAGTTTTTGGGGTTTCTACGGGTAGAGTTACTCTACTAACTGCTCTACTCTACTGATTACTATACCCGTGTAAACCAGGCTTTACTGACATAGTTTTCTCCCATATGTTCAACAGGCATCACTCACACTGAATATTAAATTCAGAATTCTCTCTCTATCAGATCTAAATTAAATTAGAGTATACCTTCAGTTATACCTGGTCATCCTGGGATCTACAAGAAGAATATCGTTTTCATCGGTTTTATTATCCATGGTTCAATGTTGGTGCAAAAATAAACTGTTTACTTTAATATCACTAATATCCAGTTACAGACGATTTTATAAATGTTTTTTACAATCTTAATTTCGTGGTTATCGTTAATCCAACACCTTGATTAAAAATAATCAGTATTACTTGAGCCTGCTTGTTTTGTTTTAAGATTATTGTACTCATAAACTATCAAAATATACAGGGATGCAGGTGGTTATCTCCACTAGTTAAAATATAAATTGATTTTTGTATTTGTGGAAGTCATATGAAAGTCGTTTGGTATGACCTTTAAGTAAATAAAACTACTGAGCAATATCCAAGCAATAAAAAGCGCCATAAATTTCACGGATGTTGTTAGCGCAATTCCTCGGCGCCGTAAAGTTTGTGTGACGCAGTTTTTATGACTTGGAACACAATCTTGATACTGCCGAGGTGCGACCTGCTTCTCTACTATTAATAACTCTACGTTAAGTAGCTGTAAAAAAACCGTTATATGTTACTCAATAGTTATTTCTCTGATCAAAATGTAAGTGTGTTTTGATATAGTCCAAATTTGTATCTTTATTATTTGTAGGAAAATAACTTCCTTTCAGTTTGTGTATGTGGTTTACGAAAATATTGAACCATTATGAATAAAAGTTTTCAGTAAAATCTAGGACAATTACAAAAAATAAACCAAATAAAATGAAGATATACAAGCTGTCGTAACGTGACTCTACTTTGTTAAAATAAGTGGATATTTAGTTATTACATATTCAATTCATATTTTGCTTATTATTTTAATGGTAAGTGCTAAGGTATCTCTGTAGGTGTAATTTATTCTACATGTTCAGAAAGTACCAGTAATGAATTGTTAAGTGTTACATTTCAATGTTGTATAGGTTAAATGCAAGAGGAAACCGCTGCCTGATCAGCACGTGATTCACAATCCGTTCGCACAACTAACTGTAAGTGAATTAAATGATCGTAACGTCTATTGAAGATAAAAGTTTTACTTACAAACTTTATTAAGTTGTTATTAAATTGTTTGTTATAGATACACGTGAATTAGTTTATTAAATCATTATTTAACAGTTTCTTTGTTCAATGTGTATTTGATAAAAGTCGATATTTTATTTGTAATTTGGTATATATGATGTACCAATATTGGCAATATAATGTTATTGATGTAAAACTGACAACAATTGGTTTAAAGTTTCCAATGTAATCTGAATGACTTAAATTAAACGGTAGAGTAAAACACTTCCTGAAATTATTCCATTAATTTTGTTCATGGCTAGATATAACACAAAATTTAGTTTCTGGAATCTGATTAGATGTGTTTTCTCTTATTATGTATAGCTAGTTGCAGTGATAAAACATATAGAATAGCACTTTTCAATTACACTATTTTTTAAACCAATTTTGTTAAAATTGCTTTAAATAGTTTCTCGGCATATTCCACAGTTGCACATATAATGTATTTTTATCTACAAAACCAAGTGATGTCCTTTATCATCCATTTTCTTCCTGAAATTGATACTAAACTCAGTAAACATATAGGTATTTATAAAGTGGAAAAAATAAGTTTTGCATTTATTAAATAATTTTCAAAAATATTTTATAAATATTTAGGTAAACAAAAATGCAATTTTAACTTGTAAAATGTATTTCCAAAGAAAAAAAGCTATATGTAGGTTATTGGTATGAGTTAAAAGGAAATAGGAAATAACTAACTGTGAAATATTTCGATTAAATTTGTACATGTTTTAGAGCGTGTTTAGAATGTTAATAATGTAAGTAACTTAAATATTTTAGTAAGAATTTTGTGCTAAAATGTTTTATTTACAACTGTTGTAAGAACATAAACCAATTGTGTGTAGGTCCAATATGTATAACTGTTGGTATATGCAATTGTATTGAATGCCGCTTGATGTACGAGGTGGCTTTAGCAAAGCTGAGAAATAAAATGTTTAAATGTTTTGTTCCTTATTAATACTAAATCTTTGAACAAAATATAGATACCCCTCACTACCTAGATCAGATTGAATAGCTCAGATCATAGAGATAACAACGAATGTGTCACCATGTAATAGTTTTTTTTAACTACGTTTCAAATACGTCGTAAGAAAAAACTGCTAAATTATTAAATTTAGAGGAAGAGACTTTAGTGCACAATAATCTTAGGTCTCGTTTATTTCATTCAATTGAGATCGAACTAATTAGGTAAATTTTAGGAAGAACGTTTTAGAGATGTAGCCACTAAGTACCGGGTTTATTTATTATATCAATCCTAATGTTTATAAACTGGTTTTTTTTCGACCAATATGTAAAAACCTAATCACAAGTTTTCCATTATGTTTACCTCCATCTTATGCTAACTAGATGGTGAAGAATCTCAATATACTTCCAACCTGCATAATTTTATAAAAGCTAAATTATTATTATTACCTGATTCCTGAATTAAAGCTACGAACTTTAATTTCAACTTTATTTCTAAGGAAGTATTCTCTCAAGTGATCTTTTCAATGTTTTAATTTCACGAGAAGAATGTGTTAATGGAAGGGTAGACCGTCACGGACTCTAGTAGTCAGCAGATATTTTGTTTGAGGTTCAATATGATGAAACTTTGAATTCTGCATTTACTTCTTCAAACTTTCTGTATTATTCCATTAAAAGTTTATAGAACTATTTATAAAAGACGTTTGCCGACATTATTCTGTTTTTGCACTATGCAAAATTAGACTTTTAAACCCAATTGTAAGGTTAAATGCATCTTAAATTCATTTCACAAAAGAAATTAGTTTATGCATAGCCTATATTTAGAAAATATAATATTTAAGTAATTGCAATACTAAAGAGATATTGATATATATATATAGAGAGAGAGGGAGAGAGAGAGGGGGAGAGAGAGAGAGAGGGAGAGAAAAGAGAGAGGCAATTGATAAAGACAGAGAAGGTAAAGGGAGATAGAGAGAGAAAATTGAATTGAATGGTTTTTATTATTTACAGTGAGGTTATCACTTTTGAGTCACATTTTCCACTCAACCCCTATTTAGTGATAAAGGCTATTGATAAAAACAGAGCATGGTTAAATAAATATATGGAGAGAGAAAGGAAAGAGAGTATCGAAAGAGATTTGATTATGGCTCTTGTCCACTTAAGCCTCACACAATTATCATTTGTATACACATTAAGAAATTAAGAAACTTAACTTAGGCCTAAAACAAAAATTAACTTGATCTAAACTCAAATGTTAAACGATATAGTTGTTTATAATATGCACTAACATAACCATCATAATTTTTTAAATAAACAATAAATCGTATACTTAAATTTTTTTCGTTGGAGGTTATTAGCCAATTCTACAGTTATGGTACCGACAACAATGTCTACGTATAAAGTAGGCCATAATAAATGATTTTACTAAGAACAATATAATATGAAATACAAAACAATCTTTATACATGTTTAATTTCAGTCCAGTTCAATCTGTCATCGATTGTTAGTAGCAGATTTCTAACACCGAAGCTGTATTTTAATAATTCAACTAACACTTAATTGACAATAATCATAGCTATGACAATTTGACAGTGAATTTAATCAATTTGCATTTATGTAAAAAAGGTCGACTAATGAATGCATTGGAAGAATTTGAAATTTACCAAGCTAATTTGCACCAGAGTGGCTCAGTCCTCAATGAACAATTATATTTTAAATCTAACAGCCTGTATAATACCGCAATTGCTACCTACAGGCCTATAAATTGTATTGACGATGGAGATAA
>JAGFPH010000181.1:277270-293269 GCA_018207615.1 Philaenus spumarius | reverse complement strand
GTAGTTTTGAAGAAGTCATTTTTTAATAACTTTGATCCCCCCAAAACTCCCCTAAAATTTCGAATTTTTTCAAACCCTTTCTTAGTGAGCACCTATGGCCTTAGAGGAAGCTACATACCAAATTTCATTCCAATCCGTTAGGTAGTTTTTGAGATATCGTGATGAGTGAGTCAGTGAGTCAGTGGGTTTTGGCTTTTATATATATAGATATAGATGAAGTAATGAGATTAATAACAGCTTATAACAGTAAGTAAAGAGCTTTGTAAGCAGTATTGGTAAAAGAATCTGACACATCAGTTAACTGGCATCCATGAAATTATTATTGTATAAATATAGTAGTATTTGGTCTTTTCACTAACCAGTGCACAGTTAAATTTTATCGCAATTCACGGTCATACCCATACCAAAATGTAACTACCCGAGAACGGACTAAGAGTTCACCACTTTTCGAAATGACCTCCGGACTCTTCATCCTCCCGCAATAACCTTTACTCTTGATTCTTTTACCATTCATTGTACAGTATGTGTCAAATCCAGTTCCATATTCCAAAAATATAACAAAAGGTGTTTTCCACCTCTTTATGAAGTGTAAACTTATATAGGTGCACCAAGTCCAAAACAGTTGTATACGTGTGTGTGTATAGCAGAATTTATAGTTTTCTTGTTGCTGGGGGTGAATCGGACTTTACCGTCACGCCTCACGACACGCTCTAATGCGAAACACTCTATTCCGGAAAAATCTTTTGGTATTGTCGAGATTCGAACCAGCAGAGTCCATCATCATAGACTTACGCCTTAGCCGATTAGGCCACGAACTCTTTGGTAGTTTGGTATATTTGAGTTCGGCATATAAGTGTAACAGATTGTCCAACGTCATAGACTGAATTTGTTAATGTTAACACAATGTATAGTTTAACTGGTAATAATTCTGAAATGGACATTGAGCTTCCCTATTTCGTAAGTTGTGTTAAAAATTTACATTATGCTTCCTCATTCCGTAAGTTGTGTTAACAAATGGAAACGTGCTTCCTCATTTCATAAGTTGTGTTTTCACTCCTCCCGTGTGGTTTTATGCACACAATTACATTTTTTGTTAAATGTAAACAAACAATTATTTCTCCTAAGTTGCTTCTAAAAAAAGTAATTACAGAAAAATTATTATTTAATTATATGGTCAGATCGTTATCAATTGTAATCCAAGTAATATAAAAAACAATTTGTGGATAGTAAAATACAAATATACTTCAGATTTAGTATCAAAGTATAATAAAGTAACTTTTTATATGTAACTTATGGGGGAGAGACATTGATAAGATTAAATCAAAAAAGATTTACCAGAAACCTAAGTTATACATTTTTTCGGAACACTCTGTAAATAACAACAATCGTGACCTTCCATTGTGTCCATTTATACAATCTTCCTACCACAATTACAAGCTGATATATTGCAATGATGATAGACTTTCATCCAACCCTTTATATTTTGTCAAATTCTAAATTATAAACATTATTCCTGCACTGAAGCTGTGAACGTTAATTCCAACTTGATATACAAGGAAGTATTTCTTAAAGGGATATTTTCAATGATTTAATTTGATGAGAATAAAATTAATTTTGTTCGAAGAATATGCAAATGGATGGTAGACATTTATAGAGCCCATCGCCCTGCAGACATCTTGTTTGAGGTTCAATTTGCTGAAACTTTGACGTCTTTGTTTATTTCTGCAAAGTTTCCGTATTATTTGATAAAGTTGAATTATTTCATTAAAAGTTTAGACAACTATTTCTATAAGACGTTTCTCGAATAAATTCTATTATAGATTTAGTTTTTGACCTATATACAAGTGAATTAGTAAAGGCTTCTTGTAAGCTTCCTTGCATACTTTGGTTTTAGAGAATTGTCCAGGAAGAGAAGGAAGACAGATATGAGAGAAAACGATGGAGAGAGAGATAGAGCAGAGAGAGCGACCAATAGGGGAGGAGATTGATGTGATTTAAATACTTTATTAAGGACAAAGTTAAAACCATCAGGTCTTCCCATATTATAAAGCGTGGCGAAAGACGTAAGAGAAGACGTAACACCCAATAGGCCCATGTTATATACCGAGTTTCGAATTAATAGAAATCTTGGTTTGGAAGAAATAAAGTAGCTAGATGGATTCCCCAGTCTTTTTTAGAAATTTCAGTTGTTAGACATGGAATCGGCAAAAAGCGAAAATTCCAATAAGTTAATTACATAACGTACTTTCAAACTAATTTTGTTTCTCTTTAATTATTCATATGAAGTTGGTTTCTATATGCACATTTGTAACACAGTTAAAAATTCTTCATTCTCAAGCTGATCTGTCAGTCTCGTCAAGGTAGAATATGGGGTACGTACCGACAAAGCAATTGAGTTAGAAAGGAATATGCCCTTAACTCCTTGTTTTTGCCTTGGTCCTAGAAGTTGTACTGAAGTAAGTGGAGAGAAAGAGGATAGAGTAGATCAAACAATTTTCTTAAAGTATATAATGAGGCGAGGACCTGGTGACTGAAGGTCTAGATACGAAGGGCAGGGGGGCTCGATTATGTAAGCCGTTCTTGATATATAAATTTATTATTTAGTAAAAAACAAAATCGTTGATAAAAGAAACGTTTCAGGGTATATGTTTAAAGGAAGTTGTTACTATATTTTTGCCCATTTAACAACCCTATTAATTATCTCCGCTACTTACAGAATCAGTCTGTATAGTCAGAAGCAGGTTCTTTGGCAATTATATAAATTTAATAGGAAAACGTCGAGGACATATCGTTTGTAAACTTGAATTCAAAATACATTCTCCCAAAAGTCAAAATGGGGAATAAGCTGAACATTTGTATTTATCGAATACAACGTATCGGATCAAGCTCAACCTTAACCCTTAAGTGCGCGCGCGGGGGCCGTAACGACCCCAGTGAAATTTAATTTGTGATATTTCCCACATTTGGTTGGTATTAGTGTAGTGCTGTTAGCTACCTTCTGGGTGGTCTATGCGTCATCCCTAGCAACTGTTAGTTTTGCGCTAACCTTAACCAGTGACGCGTACAGTCCATGACAATAGAACACTGCACTCTTGGGTCGTTCTGGCCCCCGCGCGCGTACTCGTGTTACCTACCAATGGTGTATGTTCGGGGTCGTCTATTACCCCGCGCGCCCACTAGTGTTACTTTGTATAGTGAATACGTATAGTTGTTTTTAGCATATGAAGCCGAAATAGATTTGTAAATAGTTTTTTGTGTAAATAGATTAGTAAATAATATTGAATACGTACGATTGTTTTTAGCATATGTGGCCGAAATAGATTTGTAAATAGTTTTTTGTGTAAATAGATTAGAAAATAATGATTGTATACGTACAATTGTTTTAAGCATATGTGGCCGAAATAGATTTGTAAATAGTTTTTTGTGTAAATAGATTAGTAAATAATGATTGAATACGTACAATTGATTTTAGCATATGTGGCCGAAATAGATTTGTAAATTATGTATTGGTAAGTTCACCTAACAGTATGAAAAAAAATTCAGCAATAACTTAGGTACAAATTTGTAAAACTCAAAATTATATTCGGGTTAAAATGTTTATTTGCAAATTATTAAAAAAAAAATATTAGAATTATAAAACATTTATGCTGTATAGCTTGATTTATATTAATTTGAAACTGACAGAGCTTTACACTCTACGTTTGCATCGTAAGCTTAAATATAAAACAAATATACTAAATATATGATTCAATAAAGTATTTAAAAGTTTATATAACTGTGGTTTTACAATGTTCATAATATACAAAACAATTACCTTTGACAAAATATTTGTATCATTATCGCAACGCAAGATTGTGCTTGGTTGCTCTACTAAGTTTTGAGGTAATTCGAATTAAAAAAATGTGAAATTAAGGTGAATTTCATGCAAACACATTGTTTACCTATTCTACAGCCGAAATAAGTATGGTTACAAAAAAAAAACTGAGTCAAAGTAGCTAAAACAGATGTTTTTATCGCTGGGGTGGTGAACGACCCCGTGCGCGCACTCACGTAAAAAAAGGAGGCGCGCGCACTTAAGGGTTAAGGATTGTGACCAAGTGTCACTATTTTTTAGGATGTGGTAGTGTGCTCGTTTCCAATCAGGAAGTCAGCAGTTATGTCACCACGTTGCTAAGCAACTACAAATTTTTAGGAAGCTATCAGAACACCGCTTTTTTGCCATCATGCCATCATCACATCAGATATCCATTTAAGTGTATATTTTAGCTATTTGCTAAGGTTGTATATATTGTTTTACTCATAAATCAATATATTTGACAATCTTATGAATGAAAGCATTTTGTGTGAAACTTTGTGTTCCGCCAATTGAAGTTACGTTTATTTTAACCAATACTACCACATGCCTAATTTAAATAAAGTTTTTGTTTATGTATTAAATCTAAATATGTAATGATCATGTATATATAATTGTAAAATATGTAAGTTAAGTGCAACAAAGTGTGCTAAGTAAAACTCTCTTGTGTGTAAACTAATTACTTGCAAGTGTGTAGTCAGTGAACTAAGTATCAAGAAGAGACGATTAACCATCAACCAATGATAAACATACAAAGTACTGTAGCACGACTTCGTTTTGTATTACTTTTAAACAAAGTTGTGCCTTATATTGTTGAATTAACTGAATGTAATTCAGTTGAAGACACATACTCATTGCCCGATCATCCGAGATATTATTTGCTAGTTTAATAGAGAACGTCGTTAAATAAAAACTAGATACATTCTTTAAATTAACTATAGGCTAAACAAGTAAAAGAGCACTGTGGCGATAAAATCACACTTATTTTAATAAAAACCCCAAACCACAAAACAAGGAACAAAAACAATAACTAAACAACTAAATTGTAAGTTGCAACGCTACCGTATTAAACATAACTTACAATTTAGTTGTTTAGTTATTCTTTTTGTTCCTTGCTTTTGTGGTTTGGGGTTTTTATTCAAATCAGTGTGAACTATAGGCTAGTATAAACTTTTCTACTGTAGGTTGGAGTTGGCCGGATATTTCTTGAATACATTTTGCATAATGAGATACAACGCCGTTAACAATATGGTTGTTGTGTCTGACAGAATCTTGGCGTATCGCCGACACAACTTGTTGCGAAAGTCTACTGCCTAAATGCGAATTTCATTACCACGCCTGTGAAATCGTTTCGTTGGCATAGTCACTTTATTTATTTCACCATATAAATTAATTGAATTAAATTCAATAATCTCCTTTCCAATAGTGGTAAATACAATGTGTTTGAGATATTATCATTCGAACAGTAACATTTGAAATGAAAACATACTTGACAATATTTGTAAGTTGTATATGAAGGTGAAAATTTTCAAAATTTCATCTAATCAGCTTTATTATTAATTTAATTTTCGCCGTAAACAGTCATGCTTCTAAATTGGTTCGCTTTGACCCAGGAGCCCGTTACAACTATAGAATCATTTTAAGAAGTTTTGAGTGTTGCTGCTTATTAGTATATAAACAAAATAAAATCCCCCTCCCCCCCACCGTGACAAATATTTCTACGCATTGGTATCTTTGGACGGTCCACCGAATTTAAACGGTAATATAGGTAATTCAGACAATCTTACCAAATCAATATCAAACAAAAATCTTGATTTTTGTCATATAAAAATATTGTTATAACGACTTTGTATATTTTTCTTATACAAATTTTCGTTCGACTACAACGGTACATTTCTGTGACTAGTTACTCATTTCTGGGATCTACGATAGACACTTCAGAGATAAGGGTTTTTGCATACCATTTATTTCCTGAAAAAGGAAATTATTTTCTATACGTACTAGTTAAATCATAACGCAAAATTTCTGTAAAATTACTTACCCTGTCGGTATAACAGGAACTTTCGATAGATGGTACAGGCACTAGATGGTGTGTTTTACCAATTTTATTCTATAAGACTTTAAATTTGGTATACTTTCCACAATTATAAATTTTCGTGATAACTGGAAAACACAAAAAAAAATTTGCCGTTATTATTACATTACAAATCTTTCTGCAGGATTTCACCATAAATTGTCATACATTGTTGCATCACTTTTTTACATCCGCGAATGGCACATTTGTTGTCATGAGTTCATCTCAAATTAAATTTTTTAGGTCTTCCTCTGGATTTGTGATTTCGAATCAATATCGCTTATTCATGAGATGTGGCTGCTCGCCGCCGAGCCAGTCCGACAATTGAGTTCCTTGATGACGGCGTTCCTTCCTTACGGATGTATCTTTCACATTTTTAAGTTTATTCGTATGTTCGGGCCAGGAGAGGACAGTGTAATTTTGGCATAAAAAACCAGTTAAAGTGTAAAGATCGTCTGATTCTTTAACGAAACGTCCCACCGCCACCATCCTGACAATGTCTGGTTCTTGAAAGGGAGCTAAAAGACACATTCGTATGGAGACACGCCATTGCAGGGAAACGCAATGAGATTAACCCGCAACTACAAAGACGAAGTTGGAAAATTAAATTAAATATTCTGCAAGGGCGTAATTATGTCTATCACTTCTTTATCTTATCTCAGAAGTATCAGAATGTACTTCGGCGTACTAGCATAATTTTTATTGTATTAGAAACTGCACTAAATAGTACTCTGCAGGTAATTTAATTTGTTATCTGTTTACTCATATCATATATTTCTCTTATTTATTTTGCAGTGCAAGTACTACTTCGGCGATTTAGTTGTTTGTAAAACGATTTAACTAAATATATGTTTATTAACACTTTCACTGCTAAGGATGCACATGTGAGCTTGACACTGAACACTATGAGAATCAGCCGACGCACAGTGCATTGCACGCCAACCACCGTATTGGGAGTATTTTCAATATACAATGCATTGCTTGCTTCTCACGCCAACCCCCGTATTGGAAGAACTTTTAACACAAAGAGCATTGCGTGCTTCGCACGCCAATTTAAGTCTATGTGCTATGGACGCACTTGTGCGACTGCTTTAAAATATTAGTAATTATTACGTAGAAAGGTTCAAAAATAAAAACATAAGTATTTTCTACTCATTTAGGCTATAAATCAACTCCCATACAAGCTGTACGTACATGAGAAAAATAATATGCAGGTGATTCACCCATCATCTGTAATACTTGAACAAACTCAGTGTAGATTATAGTTTGGGGTTACGTTCACAACTTCAATCGTTATAATTTCTTGTGAAGTTGATTTTTTTAAATAGTAGTTATAGAGCTAATATACTCTATAATAGAGGTTATAATATTTGCTTTAAGATTATGAACTGTACAACCTTTTATCGTCAATATAGTTGTTTAGACAGTTTTTAAGAAGAGATACCTATTCGTTTAACTTCGGAAACATTCGTACATCTTCTTTTAACATATAAACATATTCGATTATTAATTTCTTATCTATAATATTAATAACTTCTAAATCATTTGATCTATTTTAATACGAAATAAAAAACCATTAAAAGATAGTATTTTTATTTGTCTTTAAAAATATAAAAACGTAAATAAATTAAAACGTTTAACAAAATAGGCCTACAGTTTTATAATGCTTATTATTGTACAAACTTACCGAGTTAAAAATCTCCGTCAACATGGTTAGGTATGCCTGGATAAGTTGGCCGTAATTTTGATTTTAAATAGGTTGTTTTTTAAATGGTGTATTTCTAATATGTATGTAATTAATGAGCCAGTGATTTTTCAAGGGGGCTTACTAGTATATAAAATAAAAGGTCAACACCTAGCGTAGGAAGTACGAAATTTGCGTAACAGTGAACGTTGCTAAGCATTGTATTATAAAGAGCTTCATGGCACGTTAAGTGGGAACCTAAAAGTCAGTTCAAATCTGTTTAAAACCTGACTACTATCGTTCGATTTATTGACGCTGTTTATTGCTCCTCCGTGTTCATTAGTCTAATTTGCTTAAATAAAATGCATTGTATGCACCACAACACTCTAGCCTCTTTAACAATTTAACTTTCGTCAAAACTTTTAAACAATTGCTTGAAGTATATACATTAAGTATGCAGATTGAATACAGGATTTTATTATTACAATTATTTGTTAAAGTAATTGTACAAAACATATAATGCAAATAAACTAACTAAAATACAGTGTATAAAGTGTTATCATAGTAGCATTTTTGAAATAGCAAATACAAAAATATCAATTGTAAATCTACAGCCAGTAAGTAGGTTCGAACCTACACGACCTGACTTAGAGATTCCACTTGTTGCAGACTAGAACTATCGCCACTCTGCTAGGTTTATATAATTATCGAAAAAATATTATTTTCTTAGTGATATTTATTTACATCTTCACGCAATAATGATTTATTGTTAAAAAAGCTTGTGAAAGATTCATGAAAAAGAATTTAATTAAACAATTGATTAAAATCAGTTTCAGTATGACAAGGAAAGGCAATCAATGGTATCATTTAATTCAATTATACAAAACAGTAAATTCGATAAATGATATGTAAATTAATTAAATCGAATTTGTTAATCACATCAACGTAATTAAACTGGTGATGTCAACTGTGTATATTGTTTCTCTTTTTATATAAACTCCTAACAGTTTCCCTAGCAACCTCTACACATTTTTTTTACAAAGATGTAGGATCAATGATAACCTTAAATCTAAGATTGTAATTAAAATTAAATATCTAAATCAAGTTATTAAATTTAAGTTTAAGATATAACAACTGTTATCAAAATGGCTACAAAGAAGCAATATCTAAAAATTTAGAAATAAAAATAATTACTTCAAAATATGAAATCAGCTGTTGATAGAAATATTAGGGAAAACACCTAATTCCAGTAACAACATTGAATATATTCAATTAACTGACTAAGTATTAATTAAAAAAAAACTATTTTAATAAATTAATATAATGTATTACCGTCAATAACGTATAATCGTCCTCGTTACGAAGTATGACAGCTGTTTCGCTACTCTGGACATTATCAAACACTTTACAACCTACTAGAAACATATAATAACTTGTTTTAACTTACACGTGACATGTATACATTTATTTCCATTGGGACGTCGTCAAAATAAATTATACATAAAAAACGCATCACGAAAATTTAAAAGTTTAACATAGTTACACTTGTTGGCCAACATAACAGTACTTGACTTGTGATTATGACCTGGTGACACCGTTATTTATTAACATTTGACGTTTAATAAGGTTTAGTATTAATATATTTATTTGAGATTTTTAGTAAAAAGTAAATGTAACGTTTTAGAGATCATATTTTTTCTGTGACAAAATTTAAAATGGAGTTTGAAATAATGATATTATTTCTAATTTACTTTTCGGAACTGATATAATTTCGAACGCTATGATTAAGAGGGGATATAATTTAATGAGTGTCTTATCTTGGTACTTAGTTAAATTAACATTTAATTTACAGGGAGCATGTTCCTTTTACGGCCTCCATGTTATTTAAATGGACGAACATTGCTTCATGTAGGTACCATTATCTCAGTAACTAATTGACACTGTGACTTCAAATTTTGGACACTTATTCAGAATGATTATACTGTACAAATCATTCAATGTAAAATAAAACTATTGTTTGTGTAAAAACATATATATATACCTAAATATTGCACTTTAAAAATGAACTCTTTTTAAAAATTTTAATAATTTTTTAAATAACCTTACACTGAACATAACCTAATAAAAATGCATGCTTGTATTTACTGGATCATGTAGAAAAAGTGTGCAAAATTTCAGGAGTTTAGGTCTAACAGCTTTTTCACCTAAAGTGTACCTAAATATATAAAAAAACACTACCTTTGGGAAATCAAGTATATAAAAAGTTTGGACACTTTACAACACTTACACTAAAATCCACCTGGTAGTAATCAGCTGTCTCGCTTTCTTCATTTTTCCTCTTGCCTAGAAGCCTTCTTTTTATTCTCTTATTTTTATTTTATTCTTGAATTTCTTTTTCTGCCTTTTTTATCCTGGTATTGTCGATGTTTCATAGCCCTTCTACCGTGAACCATCCTGGATTGATTCCTAATCTGAGTAGGACATTTACTTTTGATACAGATTCCTCATTAAAAGATAAGACAGCATCAGAAGTACCAAGCTGTAGTGTACTTCCAACAAAAGTAGTTTTTGGGAGACTGTTCCATATGATGTTATTCACACTTTCATTTGGGTTCTGTGTTTTCCCGTGTGGGCACTTTTTTAGTAAGTCCCTGTATGTAGGTTTTATTTCTTCCGTTATAACACTAGGTAGTGAATACTTATTTTTAAAAGCAACAAGTTCATTGTTTGCTTTAGCTTTTCTGTATTTACACTATGATTTGCTCCAGGAGGGCAAAAGCTATGTTGTGGGTCTTTGTCAGTTGACAACTTGTGGAAGTAAGTTGCCCAAACAGCTTTACACATACTTTGAACACCAATTTTTAAAACCAATTTATAGTTATTTATTGCCATTAAAAGTATTAAGTGTTCTATATTTTCTGATAGGGGATGAAACGTAGATTTTATTAACACCAAAATTAAAAAATTCATTTTTTGAGAATCAAAAGGTACATGCTCCCCTTAATGAGTGATTCAGAACATGTTTTTGTACTGTTCGTTTTTCGTTTTTTTTTTTTTTTTATAAAATTTAGTGTAAAATGTTGTGCTTGTTTGTGTTTTATAAAAAATGTGTATTTTAAGACTTTTCTTTGGGATAAAACTGGAACCATGAAGAGCTCTGTTCCTCATTCCTCTTGAGCCTTTTAAAATAAACCTAATTTGCACGGATAATCGTTGTAATAAGAACTATAAAATGTAATATGAAGGAAACTTTTAACTTTTTTGAAGCTGAGAGAGAGCTGATTGAGATAGGTAAAAAGAGAAAGGGTGGATGAGAGTAAGATGAAGGTAGAATTAATAAAAAAAAATATATTATTATATTATAGCGTGAGATTAAAACTGAAAAGCCGATTAAAACTTCTATCTACCCGATCATTTACAATATTTGCATATACTGATATTTACAGTAATAGCCTACAATGTAACGAATAAAATGGACACAGCATCAATGACATATTAAACAAATACAAATTTATAGGTTAACTTTTTGTAATACATGTGCGTATTATTACTGGCCCCACACTCGTAAGCGTTCATGAATTTATCCGCTCTCATTAAATATCAAACCTCATGATAACTAACCACTTCCTCAATTTGATTTATACTGTACTGTAACTTTAAAACTTTAAACAAAAATAAAAACAGCCGCCGACCAACTTTAGGCAGCAAATTGACAATAGGCAACACAGTAAACATTTCGCTTTGGTTTAGGGTGTGACATGGATAATCCTCTGAGATTTTAGCAGTTTTTTTGGAAGTGTACAACATAATTTGCCGGATCAGCTAGTACTTTAGTTTGCAGCACATCAAAATCCACGCTTGTGAAGAACGTTAATCTTGTCATATTACCGTAAAAAATGAGTTACCTTGTCATCATAGAGAGTTGGGGGAAAGAGTTTCGATCATCATAAAAAGGGACTGGTTAAAGCGTTTATTTTATGCGAAGTTAATACTATCTCGTTCTCTCTCCCACCTTATTCATACACAACTAACATGTGTAGGTACTTATACACTAAAATTAAGCATAAAACAAAACAAAAATGTAATTTAATTAAAAAGAGAGAGAAAGGGAGGGAGCGACGGAAGTAAGAAGAAAGGTAGAATGGAGGGAGGAGGGACGGAGGGAAAAAGGAGTGAGAGAAGGACGAGGGAGAAGCGGATGGAGTGAAAGAGAACGATACATTTTTTGGCTTGAAACTTCACTTAGTCCGCTCTTTCACTCAACCCCAAGAAAGAGTTATTCATTAAACTGGTATTAGGAAATCATGTTCGATGACTAATAGCATTGTATTTGGATAACCTAATAGAACTCCAATACAATGCAGTATTTCGTTCCACTGGAAATTCGACGATAGTGGCGCTATCTATCGGGGAAACGACGGAAGCGGTGTGAAACACCAATGTTAAAAATGATTTCTCCCTAGCGCTACCTCGGGGCGTTATCATGCACTATTTTCCCGACAACCTTTTTTTCGGCACACAGCCCCCGTATGCATGCATGATCTATTTTATTATTCATGATCTATGCTAATAGTAGCATCGTAACAATAATTTCTTAAAAACATAATATGGCCCTATAGTTGAAGCACTGTTCCAAATACGGATTAAAAACTCTCGCTTGGAATTGTAAACCTTATTTAGATATGTTTGTATTTATCTATGTACAGTTTCGCATTCAGTTTGTTTAATTAAAATTCATTGTTATTATTTAATGATACCAATTCCCCATGGGATAACTATTTGGAACCTTCTGACACACAATTACATAAATCTCAAGCTATTTTTATTACAAGACAACATACGAGCTTTATTAATGAATAAAGTTGTAATTAAAGTTGACTATTATAACGAAACAAACAATCCTATTATATTGAGATAGTGGTGAAACTTAAAACAATATTTAAAAGTAAATTACTATCGTAAGCGAAGCACCAGACTGAATAATGTGAATAAAAGTGGTGTTTTTTAAACCGGATGGCGTCATGGAGGTTGGGTTGTTACTCATTGTACCGCTGGAAATATGTACTGCAACACAGTAATTTCAGGCATATAAATCTCTTGAAAGTGTGTGCACACTTTTGTTTAAGGCTGGGCACAAAGTTAAGTGGTATATACATTGTAATAAATGTTTTGTGCCTTGCATCTTGTAAATTTCGCCTTTATCAGTAATTGGCAGTTAAACCATTTAGAGTCGATTTAGTTGACTTTTGGAATATGTTTTATGTTTCTCTCCATTAGAAAGGAAATTTCATCATTCCAGATCAGACATCGTTCCACTACATGCTGTCCTAAACCACTTGCCAATTCTGTGCACTTAATTCTAGTTAAGTGGAAAGTTGATTTTATAATTGTATTTAAAGTGTTCTACACTTGAGGAAAACGATACAATTGGGGGAAACAGTGTGAGGTAAGGTTCTTAATAGAGAAGTAAGGTTGGTTTATATAATAAACCAAATGATAAAATGTTGTATATAAAATAAAAGACATATCTAAAATGTTACAACTATGAAAGAATATATGTAAAGGCAGAAGTAAGGTATTTATTTATAAATCAGAAACTTCGATTAAATTATTTTCTTAGTTTTAACAAAATTAATGTACATTGACTAATATTATTTACAGGTTGTCTTCGTGGTTGAATTAAATGCAAAAGGTTACTAAATCAATTACACAACAACTAGTATGAACGATAATCCTTGTTTAAGAACATTTAGGTTTTTAAGGGATCACTCCACCTTAATATTGATAAAAATTACAAAAAATTACATTTTTTTTCACCTAGTTTTGTTCCCTGTGATTTTATGAACAATTTGATATATAATAAGTATATAGACAATATGCCTATAATTAGTTTATTTTATTTAAAAACTAAACGCTTACACATATTTCAGGCATACAGATGTATATTCTCCAAATAACCTATTCTTTTTCTAGGTCGTTTTCCGAAAGTTTTCACACGTTTTCATTTACTGTGGCAGACATAATTCAAGTTGTATTTGAGCTAGCCTCATCCTTTTCTTTTTATATTTTGAAGAGGACATTTCTTTGTACAACCTGTAGTATGGATTTACATTAGTTCCTATAATAACAATTTTAAGAAATGATTAAAAAAATATTTTACTAAATTTTTTTATAAAAAAAATAAATAACATATCTTTTACAGAAATATTGTATATAATTTAATATCCATACTACAGGTTGTAATTTGGAATGTCCTTTTCAAAATAAAAAAAAAGAATATGAGGCTATCTCAAATACAACTTGAGCTATGTCTGACACAGTGAAGCCCAGTTAAATCCGTAAAAAAATCCGGGATAGGGGGGTGGGGGGCCAAAACTTATGGAAAAGTCACTATAACCAATGCTCATAATCTATATATATAAAAGGGAAAGCCCTCACTCACTCATCATCACTAATTCTCCCACTTCCCATGAAACTAGAGAGATGAAATTTGGCATGTGTATACTTTGTGATGAAAATAGGAAAACTAAAGAAATTTAATTTTGATATTCAAATTTTTAGGGGTAGTTTTGGGGGTTAAGGGGTAGTTTTGACTGATTACAGTTTCTCAAAAACCATGCCACATAGGAACTTGAAATTTGGTACACATATTGCTCATAGGCACTAGAGGCACTCTAAGAATGGATTTTAAAATATTTGGCCTGTAAGGGTTGAAACAACCCCTAAAACAATAAATATTATTTGTTAAATATCTAAAAAACCTTACTTCCTAGGAATGTGAAATTTGGTACATGTATTTTCCACAGGGTTAAAAGGCAAACTATAAAATGATTTAAAAATATTTGGCCTGCAAGGGTTAAAACAACCCCTAAAACAATAAATATTCTTTGTTATATATCTCAAAAACCATACAACACATTGAGCTGTAAGTGTATATCTCAATTTGGTACACATACAGCTCATAGGCACTAGAGGCACACTAAGAACGAATTTTAAAATATTTTTCCTGTAAGGGTTGAAACAACCCCTAAAACAATAAACATTGTTTATTATATATCTCAAAAACCTTACGTCCTAGAAATGTGAAATTTGGTACATGTATTTGCAACAGGGTAAATGATTTTAAAATATTTGGCCTGCAAGGGTTGAAACAACCCCTAAAACTATAAATATTGTTTCTTATATATTTCAAAAACCTTATCACCTAGGAACTTGAAATTTAGTACACATATTGCTCATAGGCACTAGAGGCGCACTAAGAAAGCATTTTAAAATATTTTTCTGTTAAGGGCTGAAACAACCCTTAAAACAATAAATATTGTTTGTTATATATCTAAAAAATCTGACCTCCTAGAAACGTGAAATTTGGTATAAGTATTTGTCATAGGGACAAGAGGCGTACTAATAAAGGATTTTAAAATGTTTGGTCTGTAATGGTTGAATTAACCCCTAAAACAATAAATATTGTTTGTTATATATTTCAAAAACCTTACCACCTAGGAACTTGAAATTTGGTACACATATTTTTCATAGGATCTAAAGGCAAACTAAGTAATGATTTTAAAATATTTAGTCTTTATGGGTTGAAACAACCCCTAAAAAAATAAATATTGTTTGTTATATATCTCAAAAACATTACGTCCTAGGAACGTGAAATTTGGTACATGTATTTGCCATAGGGGAAATGATTTTAAAATATTTGGCCTGCAAGGGTTGAAACAACCCCTAATACAATAAATATTGTTTCTTATATATTTCAAAAACCTTACCACCTAGGAACTTGAAATTTGGTACACATATTGCTCATAGGCACTAGAGGCGCACTAAGAAAGCATTTTAAAATATTTGGCCTTTAAAAGTTGAAACAACCCTTAAAACAATAAATATTGTTTGTTATATATCTCAAAAACCTTACCTCCTAGAAACGTGAAATTTAGTATAAGTATTTGCCATAGGGACAAGAGGCGTACTAAGAAAGGATTTTAAAATATTAGGTCTGTAAGATTTGAAACAACCCCTAAAACAATAAATATTGTTTGTTAAATATCTAAAAAACCTTACCTCCTAAGAATGTGAAATTTGGTACATGTATTTTCCACAGGGGCAAGAGGCAAACTAGAAAATGATTTTAAAATATTTGGCCTGCAAATGTTAAAACAACCCCTAAAACAATAAATATTCTTTGTTATATATCTCAAAAACCATACCCCCTAGGAACTTGAAATTTGGTACACATACAGCTCATAGGCACTAGAGACACACTAAGAACGAATTTTAAAATATTTTTCCTGTAAGGGTTGAACCAACCCCTAAAACCATAAATATTGTTTGTTATATTATCTCAAAAACCTTAAGTCCTAGGAATGTGAAATTTGGTACATGTATTTG
>JAGFPH010000181.1:253636-277260 GCA_018207615.1 Philaenus spumarius | reverse complement strand
TCTCAAAAACCTTACCACCTAGGAACTTGAAATTTGGTACACATATTTTTCATAGGACCTAAAGGCAAATTAAGTAATGATTTTAAAATATTTAGTCTTTATGGGTTGAAACAACAAATAAAAAAATAAGTATTGTATGTTATAATTTCCTTAAAGCTAGAAAACAAAAATGTTTTACGTTTATTTCTTACACGATAGATATAAAAAGTAAACCAGTTATACATTTTGTAACATTCTGCTAATAGATGAAAATGTAGTAACAACCCCTAAAACTGTAAATATTAATTGAATTCCGCCTAGAAACGTGAAATTTTGTGCATATATTGCTCAATAGGGGCTAGAGGCGAACTAAGAAAGCATTTTAAAATATTTGGCCTTTAAGGTTTTAAACAACCCATAAAACAATAAATAAACATAGTTTGTTATACTACTTTCCTTAAAGCAAGTAAGCTGAAATTTTGTACATTTATTTCTTAGAAGATACATATAGAAAATAAAGCAGTTTTACCATTTTATCACGTTCTGCTAAGGGGTGAACATTTAGTAACAACCCCTATAACTATAAATATTAATTTAATACCGTTAAGGAACTTGAAATATTTGGTTCACATATTGCTCATAGGCGCTATAGGCGCTCTAAGATAGGATTTAAAAATATTTGACATTTAAGGGTTGAAAAATCCCCTAAAACAATATATATTGTTTGTTTCCTTTCCTTAAAGCTGAAATTGTTTACATATATTTCTTACAAAACACATATGAAAAGTAAATGACTTTTACATTTTGTTACTTGCTGCTAGGAGTGAAAATGGGTTAACAACCCCTAAAAACAATAATTATTAATATTCATACATTCCATAAAACTAGAGAGCTGAAATTTTGTACATTTATTTCTTACACGACACACATAAAACCAGTTGTACATTTCGTTACGTGCTGCTAAGGGTTGAAAATGTAATAACAAACCCTAAAAACAATCAATACCTACTAATTTGTATTCTTTCCTTAAAGCTAGAGAGCTGAAATTTGGAACTTATTAACTTTAAGAAAATATTTAAGACTTAACCTAATCAAAACTAACCCGATCTATGCATTCGCAATTAAAGACGCTGCAAATATCAAGCTAAGACTGTGATTTAGCTGTTGAAAAAAGACGCTCTTCACTCTGAATTTTTTATTTATTTTATTTATACCATGACGAAGACAATTGACGGGCAACCAGTGAACAATAAATACCAAAGTAATTGAATATAAATGTTATAATTCACTTTAATAATAATAGATGAAAGAAAATGAGAGAATACTATGACAATTATTAATTATAAATCATGGTGATGCAACAAACAAATTCCCTGTAGCGAAGCACGGGTATTCAGCTAGTATAAAACATAAAATAATTAGGTTTGCTTTATAAATAAACAAAAAAATTTTATGGTGGAGTGCCCCCTTAATCTACTACTGACATAAACACTGTGCTAAATTAGACTAAATCTTTAAAAAATAGTGTGTTTCACCATTATACAGTCGTTTAGAAAAGTTATTTCTCTCAAATATCGCTTTCTAGGATTTGAAGATAGATGAAGTATAGTGTAAAAATAGTAGAATTATTAAGAATAACATATTTTATTATACTGTTTCAATACTATACTGTTGAAAGTCTCGGAGTAAGAGAAAAGCAAAGTTAATGAAAATGTTGGTTTCGTTTATTTAGTTAGACTTTTGTTCAAATTTAGCTTTTGGCGTTGTGTTTTGACATTAAAAAAACGTCGAGCGTTAAACTGACAGTCGGACAAACTTTATGTTGTGACAAAAGTCAGATTTCAAACATAACTACGAAACTAATTATACTGGAACAATGGTTGGGCCCACCACTGATAGATCACGTCTATAGGTGTTAGTCACACAGGATTTGTTCTACTTGTGACGTCATAGCACCAGTGTAGGCGCATGCGTTTTATAATTTACGTTTTAGCTTTGTGTAAAGTTGTAAATTAATGTAGCGTAAAACCCGTATGGCTAGGACATTGAAGTGATCTCCAGGCACTACTAGGACCTAAACAGAGCCAATACAAATAGTTGTCAGGATATAAGTGAGAATCGGTAATCATTGAAAATATCAAAATAATTAGAGATGTCGTCTCATATTGCACGCAATCTTGTTAAGTTGTAGAAAACTTAAGTTAGCAGAAAGGTCACATCGAAAGAAATGCAATACGTATAAGAAGTACCGAGCGAAAGCGAAAGTTACGGCAGTCTTGGTCAAGAAACAAACAAAGCGAGAATGTAGCTGAGCTATTGAGGATACAGCGCATAGCGACAGCCCAGAAGTCTATGATCACGTGCAAGCGATGTTGGAAATTGATCGTAATATAGTGATATGGGACAACGCCAGACGACTATGTAGGCATCGACCGCATAAGACCAATAGATGGAGCATAGCTAGTCGGCCGGTAAAGCCGAGCTGTCCGCCTGACCCAGACAAGATGGCGGCGGATAGGCATGACTCATCCTAGACGCGAGCGTCAACGCCAGTAGCTCTAGCCTTTGCTATTGTCATTCGCACAGGGAACCTGCCGAGATCGCTAACATAACCTCACTTTACGTAGTTTTGAATGCATTTTGTATCACACTTTGAATCATATTATATTATTATGTGTATACTGTTCATTGTTATTAATAGTGATGCCTAATACGTGCGTTGCCTACGGGTGTGTTAACAGAGGAAAAATAGAAGGAATTACCTACCATGGGTAAGTTCATCTTTTGATTTAACTTAGATGTTACAAAATATGTGTACTAATTAATCAACTAACTTCATGCGTATATACATCCTTTAAATATTTTCTTACTCTTTAGATGAAATACATAAAATTAATCGTGGTTTAAAATGTGAACCATGATTATCATTTACAATAACCGACACCATGCACAAAACAAAGTTAAGGAATCACCTTTCAAAAGCAATTACATTTATGGGCCAGTGAACATGTTTGTGAAATAGAATTGTACAAATTATTTAATGTTTGTAATCCATATTCAATAATCAAACTTGTTTGTATTCACTAATAATAGTAGCACTTCTGTAAGATTATCATTATATTTCGAACCTTAAAAATAGTATAAATATTCGTATATTAGTAGCCTATGTTTCACTTTCAAACTTCATTGTAATCACCAATAAAAAGAACTATATTATCAAATTTTGAACACAAAGAAAATTAAAATCTTTTCATGTTATTAGGCTATATACAACTATGTGATTTTATTCTATACAATATTATATTCTTTGCTCGATTAGTGTTCACATACTATAGATTTTCAACTTTTACTACTTTACATTGTAAAAATAAACTTTTAAAACATATTTTTTCATTGTCTTTATAGCCTATACTTTTTCAATATAACATTTATATACGAAAATTTCAGGTAATGTAAGAAAAGATTTTATTTTCAAAGTATTTTCGGATCTCTACCCACTTAATTTTAATATTATGTCAATAGATACTAAACAATTTGTATTAAATAATGCCAGGCTTAATTAATGCTTTTCAGTACAATCAATATTTCTAGTCCACTAATTAAAAATTTATGACAATATCTAAAATAAAAAAAAATTATTGAGACGCCATAAAATATTAAACGGTATTTCAGGAATGAAACCTTTCCCGTTAAAGTACCAGACATTAACAAAAACTAAACTTTGTTTATTGATATAGTAATAGTAATATACTAGTTATCACAAAAATGTCATTACAGTAGTTGTTAATACAAATATACATGCAGTATCTACAACGAATTTGCCATACCAACACTTGCAGGTCGATGGGCGGAACGCTCTTTCCGCCGCGGCAAAACTTTTTAACTTTAACTGAGTTATCTACGAAACTAAAGGAGCAAATTAAAAAAAAAATAGCATTAGTAAAATTCAGTTCTAAGGCTAAAATTTCCACCGTTTTTTAACGTATCTGACCAAAAAATAAAAAAAAGTAGTAGCAATCGAACTTTTTTATGTCATGATTAAAAATGTATATAAAAAGTTAAAGTTATTTTTGTGTTAAAAAGGCTAAAGTAGTGTTATTTGATTTTTAATTCCTTTCATTAGCACCCACAACTTGTCAACTTTACACTTGCGAAGTTTCAAAATTTTAACTTTACTCTAAGTATGTTAAATCACAGTTTGAGTGAAACGAGAACATTGGCATAATTCAAAGTTGAGAGCGCCGTTTATGTATTTCTGACCCAAACAAGATGGCCGTCCTGGCTTCACCCGCTATAGTGTTAGCTTTATAGGCATGCTCCATCAGACTATTGGTCTTCTGTGGTTGATGTATGTAAGCGACAGACAGTCAACTTGTCCGTAGATGTGATAGGTCAGCTCTCGCGTTGGACGTTCGACTGATGCAATCGTAATATTTCGGTGATGATCGTGAATTTGCGCGGAGAAGTAACGTTACTACTGGCATCAATCTATGTTCACCTTCGCACGCGGATTCAAGATATGCAGATTATGATCCCCTTACCACTGGCTTGATACATCATACTGCCGTTAGACGTATGTGCTCCTCATTCTCTCATTGATAAGTCAGTACTGCCCACCTTCATGTTCACTCAATATCGTTTAATACCATAGTCCGTTGGTACATGTGATACACGTGTAATGTTGTATCTACCTTGTAAACATTGTATTAAAGACATTACATAATACCAAACAAATTAAAAGAGATCACCAAACACTTGTTATGATTTTATCTCGAACATTTTTATTAAAAATCTACACAACAGCCCGAACTGGGCCTTGATTTTTTCTGAGTAGTGCACTTTTTCTGAATTACACTACAATTCTTCATCAGTGCTATTGAATCATAAAAGGTGGGGTTAACGCTCGTAATAGCCTTTTTCAAAATAATAATCGTTTATCGTAGAACCTTTGCTTGTTCGACTTCTAGTAATTAAAAAGCTTCCATAAGTAGCTTTAAGATAACTCTTATCTAAACACAATTAGGATATTTGCAGAGCAAACTAATTTGATTTCAGAATAATTAACGGCAAAAGTTAAACGATAATTATGACTCTATTATATGATATCTTAGATTAGTAAATTTATTTCGCTAATCTAAAATGTTATCTGTACTTTAAAAGTTTGTATCTGTGCTGTGTAAATTATGTTTTAGTAATATTGTGCGTGATCCGGAAAGAGAGGATTCCACTTTGAAAACTCTTTACTTGTTTGAATAATTTAAGGATGTGAAATAACACTTTAATAAAATAATCTCCTTGATGATTCTGGTACGTTTTAAGGGTCGGCTCTAGTTGTCGGCCATGTTGGCTGACACTCCATAACACCAATGTTAAATTAAAACCCAAATTTTTCCTTTATTTTTGATCGGAAAATTATAAACGATATGTCATTTTAAAGCTATGGTCAATATGCATGCAAATGGCTTTTTCAAAACTAAGAAAAATATTTTGTTTAATATTTATTAACAATTTAAAACATTGATTTTTAATATTTTTTTATGTTGTCACTATTAATTATAGCGAAAAACTACCAAGCCATTCGCATGAAGAATTTCGTCCCTAAGAGATTGGTATTTTTTTTTAAAACGCTAATTGAACAATTGCGGGTTTTAAATGGATTTAGGCTGAGCAATGTCCGTGTAACCTACCGCCACTATAGGGTGATTTTAAATATTTTTTTACGTTGTAACTATTAATTATAGCGAAAAATTACCAAGCCATTCGGATGAATAATTTTGTCCCCAAGAGTTTGGTATTAAAAAAAACGCTATTTCAATAATTGCGGGTTTTAAATGGATTTAGGATGAGCAATGTCCGCGTAACCTACCGCCGCTATAGGGAGTCGAAGGCTGCTTTCTGTTTTACTAGAGCCGACCCTTAAATCGAAAATATCAACGTTATTTTATTGTTATTAGGTTATTTAAAATGGTGGGCCCATTATTGACTTAAAGGAACGGACAAATAACGTCTTTGGAGTTATTAAAATTAATCGGTCATTAAGCTAATACTTTTTACTTACACATATCTTTTAATCACGTTTTAGGACGTATGGGAAGTTCCCTTAACAAATCCTTTTTTAGGATTAAATTTTTATATTAACTTTAAGTTAGCTCAGATTTGTTAAATTTTCTAATTACTTGACTCTACATTCGAACTGTGCCGATTGGAAGAGCTAATGTTTTGAATTATATTTCAAGCAAAATGAGATACAATTGTTTGTCTTTACTTTTTACCAGTTCCCATTATAATTAGTTGAATAAACGTCTTATTTGTGTGTTCTTGAATAAAAATATCACTTAGGCCTACTGTTGCAGGTATTAATTTAGTAAAAACTTGCGTGAGTGGTTTGAATCATCGTTTAGTTCGTTTGGAAAAGTTGTAACATCCTAATCCATTATGATAATTTTTTTCATCAAAATGAACTTATTTTAAAATTAAACTTATAAACCACATATTTTTTACAAATTAAAGTCTTAAGAAAATAAAAAATTTCAGAAATAATATCACAGTAACAATCTTGTTCAAATAAATTAACACCGCTAAAGCCGGTAAAAGAAAGCAGCAGACTGGAGATAATTCGAAGAAAAAAAATCTTATTCATTGAAACAAGAAAGCATGCCAGGAAGTCTGGTATCGCTGTGGAGTGTATTGACTGGAATAATGTACTGGATATTTTAGCGTTTTGTTGTTTCTTTTACAGAGAGTATTTTTGACAAAGGAAATATATTCTCATTTGTGTTGTATTACCAAAAACCATCTGGTAATGGTTCTTCAGTAATCTGTTTAATATTTTCGGATGCATGTTAAGTTTACTATACAGGGTGTCTCCGAACTCTCTGGGCCCCTTTTGTGGATATGTTCCTGGGATCCAGACAAACATATTTCACAATATAAACATGGGTCTACGGTGCTTATTTTTTCGTCTGTCTGTCTGTATGTGTTTTTTACAAAATACTTAATATTTTTAGAAGTAGAAAAGATATTGAGCTCAAAATTTGTATACCTATTTGATGTGTAACCTTTTATTAGGGTACGAAAAATTTGAATATTATTTTGAATATTTTAAAAATGGCGGCCGTTTATAATTTTTAATGTCAAATATCTAAAAAACCGTTAACTTTACAAAAAAATTACAAGAGGCAAAAAGTTTACTTTTTTAATGACAAACGCAATGGTTTTTTTATTTTTTCTGTAGCTCAAAGGATAACAGAGATATTGACAAAAAAAAGGAAAATGTATTTCTTGGTAGTTGTCAACAATACCCAGAATTACTAGAAACAAAATATTTTAAATGTTTCGTCTCAATTCGGACAGAATTTTGCGTGTCGGGTCAAATATCGCAAGAATTACTGCAGTTACAGAACTGGGACCTATTTTATTAAATTTATATGCTCATTTTACGTAAATTAAATTCAATTTCACCCCTTAATTAACGTCCTACATATTTCAATAGCCATTCGTTTCTGCGAATAATCTGAAACATGGGTGAAATCTTTCGCAGCTGTAACTCTCTAAAGCATTTCCGGACCTATGAATAAAATTAACTTTTTTCATTATTTTTTGCTAGTGGAATCAGCTCAGAAAGTGCTCGGAACATTATGCATAGTATAAATTATTATTTTAGCTCGTAGACCCATGTTTATATTGTGAAATATGTTTGTCTGGATCCCAGGAACATATCCACAAAAGGGGTCCAGAGAGTTCGGAGACACTCTGTATATTTACGAATCATTAATAACGCATTATGTCCAAATATACAAATTTATTTTTCATAATAGTTATTTCTTAGTTATAAAAGAATACACTCTATATGCCGATTTGCATTACATTTGCGAATTATTGGAATGTCTAGGTCAGCATCTAGCTGAGGTGTCGGTTTTTTAACAATGTACAGAAGTGTTAGTCAGTTAAAGTTCAAAATGCTGGTTCACGTCTTTGTTGTGTCTTTAAGGATAAAAGATATTTTATTTAAACTACATGTTTTAGGGCAGTTGATTTTATCGGACTTACATAATCCAGTGAGTGGGTTAGAAGTATTAAACTACAAAATTCGATGAAAAGACAGTGTTAAGTATAGGCTTAATCGTGCTAATAAATAATTTAAAACATAAAATCACTATCGAAAGTTTTGATGTAAGAGTGACGCGGGAAATTGTAATGAAGTTTCCATGTCATCGATTAAACGATACACAACATAAAGTAATTATTGATAATTTTTATGTAAAAGCTAAAATCTTGATTGTTATTAAGCTGCCGTGTCTACCAAAAAAACATATGGAGAATTTTATTGAAACAAATTTTGAATTTGGCATAGAGAAAGTTTTAGCGTTACCAGGATTCAGTTAAGTTTGGTCATGTAATTACGTATATCATACACAAGGGTGCGGCAGAGCCTAAGGTTAGGTTAGCCAAAGTTTTAGTTAACCTAGGTGCGGTTAGCAAGGCTGAGTACGGTTCGGTTGGACTCGGACAGAGCCTAAGTTTTAGTTTGGGAAAGATCCGTTAGGTTCGGGTTGTACGGTTTTTCCCGTACATTATAACAGTGGCGCCGTTTTATAAACGTATTTCGTTCCCTATTATCCAGGGGTACAGATCCCGTCTGACAATAGCGCATTCTGTTAGAGAATTTACGAACCATCCGCTTAACCCGACGCGACGGGGGCGTGTTCTAGTAGAGAATCTTCAAACTATCACCACCCGTCCGATGGCAGCGTTATTTAGGCTACTATTTGCCATTTAAAAATAATACCGATTTTAGAAATTTTCCGTTTTTATAAATTTTGGGGGAGGGGTGACCCCGGGATTAAGTTAGACCGAATACAATTTGTTTTGCTTTTTTGAAACAATATGTTATATGTATATATTATTATTTTAGTCGGTTATGTAATTACGTATATCATACGTATGGATTGCGGTACCTAGTATCTAAGGTTAGGTTAGCCAAAGTTTTATTTCGGCTAAGTGCGGTTTGCAAGGATACTGAAGAGCCTTACGTTCAAGTAAGACCGGTAGAAACAGATATATTACAAGGGTACAGCGAAGCCTAAGTTTATGTTCGGGTAAGTCCGGGTTTTAGTTCTTGTAAGACAGGTAGAAACAGTTATATAATGTATTTTACACTATATTACATTACAAGGGGTTGCGGCCCTGCCTATAATGAGCCTAAGTTTTATTTCTGGAGTTACGACATAGCCTTACGTTCGAAAAAGACCGTTCGGAGTTACGACACACGAAGCCATAATTATGACTAAGTGTGATTCGGTTGGACTCGGGAACGATTGGTAATGTTCTGGTTATATAGTGTATTTTACATTATATTATACGTTCGGGAACGATCGGTAATGTTCGAGTTATATAGTGTATTTTACATTATATCCCAAACACACTATAACACCTGTATCATAAAAGGTTAATGACCTTTAAACTTATATACTCGACTAAAATAATCTAAAGCAAGAGAGGCGGCGGCGTAGCTCAATCGGTTACGTCGTCAACTAGGATCAAGGGTTAATTTTTAAAAACAAAAAAATTAGATTAAAATTAAATATTAATTATTACAAGTCTAAATGTCAATCAGTCAGTCTATTAGTCTGTCAGTATGTCAATCAGTCGGTCAGTCAAAAAAAAAAAAAAAAAAAATATGGTGGCCCAAAAAACCTAAAATCAAAAAACCCAAAAAATAAAAAATTTCCAAAAAATAAAAAGATGGCGGAAATAAAATGGCGTATAGAAGATGGCGGAAAATAGGGTGGGGGGAATCTCCGCGCATTCAACCCTCTGATTGGTTTTACGATATACTGTCGGGGAACTCTACTGGGGCAGCTACTCCCCATTTTAATATATTTGACTGTCGTGACCAGATTCTCTAAACAATTCTGGTACTAATATGTGTAAATTGTGAAATATTAAGTGAAATTAGTTTTGAAGTTTTTGTTGTTTAGTGTTAAGAAAACAATATGGTATAGAATATTCCTTTTAGCTTTATAGCTTGTAGGAAGTTAGTTAAATTAATACTTATTGTATATGAGTAGCAACCGCTTTTTAACCCCTGTAGATTGTACATATTGTAATATCTAAAACACTCGTGGTATTAATATGGATAAAATATGAAATCATTAGTGAATCCGGTCGAAAAGTGTTTAAGTCTTTAGAGGACAAATACAAAGAAACATTAATATATATATATATATATATATATATATATAATAAATTAAACTAGAATATGAGTTATATGTAAATAGAGATTTTTCTTGAAAGTAGCATTTTACGATGTTTATGAACTTTTTTATAATTTTGTATACCAAATTTACTTGTTGTGCCTTATTTTCAGAAATACCCTGTATGTTTAAATACAGCAATAATTAATCGAAATTTATGCATTACCTGGTTATTTTACACAAATAATTGGATTTCATACATCTAGCAAAAAAGTTTTTAACTGTCAGAACCTGTTCTAACAACACATGCATAAGTTATACATGACCTAGTATTTTAACACTAAACACAACAGTTATAGACATGTCCGGTTTCAACTTAATTATTTAAAAAGTAATTCCAACTCAGTAAAACTAAAATTAACTGAGAGAAACTTTAAACTAGAGTGAGTGTAACTGTTTTTGATTAACGTATAGTTTCTACTGTTTGCACTAGTTGAACTTTTACCTCTATTCTATACTGTTCAGTAGTTTGGATGATGTAGATAAATACAGTATTATACAATTAACATTACCTGTTGCTGTTTCTACAACATGTATAGAATTACAATGGAGTAACTGTCTGTTTTTATTTTGTTTAATTTTTATTATATTCTTCAAATTTGTAGATATAATTAATTTTTTTTTATATTAATTTTTGTTTGGTTTTTTATTTTGTTACTCGATTTTTAAATTATGTTTTATTTAAAATTATAACGTATACAAGTGCACAATATGTTATATTTTATTGGGAAAAACTTTGTTTAGTTTGTTGTAGATAATAATTCTTTATTTTATTTTTATTTTGTACTTAAAAATAGAAATTTAAGTAAATTACGAGGATATTCATCTTTATTGTACTAAAGAAAAGACAGTACAACTATTTATTATACAGTATTACTATTTGATGTTTATTATATTATACTCGTGACTTTGTAACTTTTAATGACACAACACATTTTTTAATAGAAAAATAAATTACATCATTAATTCGTAACTTTGTTTTCTACTTATCAAGTAATTTTCGCCATTTACGATCTTAAAATGAAAAATACTGCAAGTAAAAACATACAGATTTTTCTAAACTTTGAAAAACTATTAAGTCTGCAATCATAATATTTAAAATATGATATGTATAAAAAGTAAAAATTTTAATAATATAATATTTTGTAAAAATTATAACTCCATAGCCATGTTTATCAATGAGCAATTAGTTTATGTCCAATACTGTTATTTAAGAAATTTAAACTTATTTAAATGTATATTCAAAATTATTTAAATTATATGTTCTTCTGAATCGATTATAAACTCCTTTGCCTCTCTCTCTTATCCAATGAAATAAAATCTTCAATTTTCATTTCAAATTTAGATAGATTAAGAAGTACATTCTCAATATCTACTTGTTTTAGGAATATATCTAATCAATACAATTTGATAAAAATAATTGTGTCAAATAACTGTTACTTTTGAAATTACTGACATTTAACATAAATCATGTTTTGATTCCCTTAAAATAGTACTGTATATTTACAAAATATTAAAATGTAAAAATAAAAAAAAAAAATAAAAACAACATAACAAAATACAACATTTTAATGAGAATAAAAAAAATAAAATTTGGTAATAAATAAATAAACCTTTTACAGTTGTTTTAATAAAAATAAAAAATGATACATTTTTCTAAATAAAATACTGAAATAGATTGTTCCGGAAATGTTTTTAAAGTTATATTTATTTTATTCGTCTAATTTAATTTTCAGTAATTATAACTGTTACAACGGTAAAGACAAATGTAACTATGTAATTCACTTGCTATAAACTATTTAGACCAGCCATTAGAGTAAAAAAGGCAGTTTTTTTTTACAAATTGTAACAGGAAACCCGGTTGCTCTATGACTTGTGGAATAGTTTTTAGATGAAAATTCTACCTTTGGAAGCAATGTTATTTTTTTACTGTGGAATAACAGCGAAAAGTATAGCGTTTGAATGATTTTCAAAATATAAGTGAAATCCACGGCTTAACTTTTTCAACGATTCTACAATTACAAATTCATTGTTTCTGAAGGTGGTATTTTCATCTACAGTCCAAGGGTAATCAGTTTGCTGTACAATTTTTTAACATAAACAAATCTCTATTGACTGATCTAAATTTTGTATGTGTCCATCATAGCGATGCAAAAAACAGGAATTTCTAATAAACAATACAGTAGATATAATTCATCCTGTAAGTATTAATATAGTCACTAGGTGAAGCTCTTGCGTTCATTCCATTGCTACCTATGTTCGTATATTTTATAATTTCTGCTTAAACATACCACAAAGCCAAGATGGTAAATAATTTTACATGTTTAGATCACATGTAAAATAATGATAAATTCAAATTTAAAGCAACAATCAAACTTTATTTTTCCAAAAGTTAAAATTGCACCTATTTAAATTATTGGGCAATTAAGTTAAGATGAGTTAAAAATTTAAAAAAATATGTACTACTTATGTATACAAACGTAGATATTATAAATTCAAAAGTAGCTTCAACGTATTAAAGAAGATAGTGAACATTCCGCTGAAAAATTGTCTACATGAAATTTGTATACTAATCAGCAGATTTTCGTGCGAACACTGAGTGGACATTTTTTACATACAAGTTCAAATTATAAATAATTTATAATTATGTTAATTAAAAGAAGTCCTCCCTGTGTGTCTACGGAGTAACTATTAACTAGATATGCATGGGGAATACAAATGCGAACTCTCACAACATTTTTTTAAATATAATTTTTGTTTTTTTGTATAGTTACTAAATCATTTTTTAGCATTACACATGGCTAACGACGTGGATGTAGAGAATATTTATACTCTTTTTTACTTTTGTTTTAACATTGTTTTTTATTTTGACAGTTTTAAAATTAAAATTAAACTTGTTTTTAGACTTAGTTTTGTTTACTTTAAGTCTCATTTGCATTTTTCATAACTGAACATTTATTTATTTTTCGCAGTCTTTCAAAATTTAAAGTCGTTTTTAAATAATAATCTAGAGAGAGTTTTTGATCAGTACGATTGGATTTCGTTTGGGATTAATTGTTTTTCGGTTTTTAAGACTTAGATGATTATGATCGGTCAAATGGTTGAGTGTAGGAGTTTTGCCTACGGGTATCAGGTAGAAAGGGTCCCCATCCGCGAATTCCTCATACTGCGGAATTTTGCCTACGGTTGGGGGTGGGCGCGAGAGGGGGAGGGGGAGAGAGAGAGATTCCTGTAGAGAAGAGAGACAAAGAGACTCTTCTAGCGATTATAAAAGAAAGAATTCTGCCAGGTACAAAAATTATCACTTTACAGGTACCGTATTATCACTTTATATAATTAGAATAAAAAAAAACTAGAGGACTTACCTAAACTGTTTAGTCACAGTATTTTGCCGATAACAGTATGATTATAATATTTGTATAATTATAATATTTCGTCGTATTATAATTATTAGAAAGGTGGATGCTCTTTAATAATCACTACAAGAAATGGTGTCTCTCTCCCTCCCTCACACTCTCTTTCTCCCGCCCCCACCGTAGGCAAATCTCCGCACCAAGAGGTTGCCGACGGCATCCCCCCCATCTACCTGACACCCGTAGGCAAAACTCCGGTTCCCAAATGGTTTACTGAAGGTGGGATGAATACCGAAGGCGTGCTGACCAAATAGCGAAGAGAACTGCATCGTGTACAAAGTATGCTGACATTTTTGAAAAACTTGAACCTAGTATACAAAGAGATATCATTTCGAAATTTAAATGATGCATTTTGTTTGGGCTCTCTAAAAGTTTATCCAAATTGGTCTAGTAGTTTTGGAGGAGAAGAATTTAGAAAAGTTGCTTAAAATTAAGAGAAGAGGGCGAAGCACAATATTGTAGCGAGTAATAATCAATCTAGTAAAAACTTGCGTTAGTGGTTTAACACTTCGTTTAGTTCGTACTTCCGATGCTGTGGATAAATGCTATTATCGTAATCCATTATGAACATTTTCCCTTGACAATACACTTATTTTGAACTTAAATGTTTCAACTACATATTTTTTACAACTTTAAATTCAAGAAAATAAAAACTGTAAGAGATAATTTTACAGTAAAAATCTTACGCAAATAAAATACCACCGCTAAAGTCTGTAAAGGAAAGCAGTACACTGGAAATAATTCTAAGAAAAAACAATCTTATTCATTGAAACAAGTAAGCATGCCAGGAAGTCTGGTATCGCTGTGGAGTGTATTGACTGGAATAATGTACTAGACGTTTTAGCTTTTTGTTGTTTCTTTTACAGAAAGTATTTTTGACAAAGGGAATATATATATATGCAGTTTCTTATACATGACTAGGTTTACCATATAGTAATGATTCATTAAAATGCATTACGTCCAGATATACAAATTTATTTATAATATATTTCATTGTTTGAATCAATCGTTCATTATCCGTGCTAGTGCAATGCCTAAATAAATAACAAAACAATAACTCCTAAAGGAAATTCCCTTGATACAAGTTTGTTAACGTACTTCACAAGCCTTCAGAGGCTGAGAATTAATTAGCCTTGCTGAAACTGAGGAAATTAAACGGTGCATAATAAATCCTGTACTTAGGGTAAAGTTCAATTATGAAAACATTTAATGTTATTACACTGGTACTATGAATACAGTCTAAAACGATGTACAATACATTATATACTATATATAAACACTATATAAATTGCTTATTCACTGTTTCTAAATAGCTCATAATACATTAGTCCAATAAGATATACATTAATATTAATAATAACAGTACATAAATAATGAAACAAAAAATACAAGTTTTTACTTTCTCCACCCTATACGTAGTATATGGAAAAAGTATTGTTTTCGTCCAAATTTACGAATTTGAATTTTTAGTGGAATTATCTGTTTTGATGCTCCCTGAACCCCCAAAAAATGTTTAGTGGAATTATCTGTGTTGGTGCTCCCTGAACAAAAAATTTTTTTAGTTGAATTATTTGTTTTGATGCTCCGTGAACCCAAAAAAGGGTTTTTCTGGTGATGTCTGTCCGTGTTTCCGTGAGTCTTGGGGTGTGTGCGCGTGTGTGTCTGGGTGTCAGTTACGCTGTGTACAGAGCTGGAGACCATACCAACGGTCCGATTTTGATGAAATTTGGTATGTACATGTAGTTCTGGAATATCTCCAGGCGTTTTTAAAAATGTTTTTCAAATTTTAGATTTTTGAGAGGTTTTACCCCCAAAAACGAGAAAAATCTAAATTTCTCAAAAACGGCTCAAACGATTTTGATAAAATTTGGCTTATTTGTAGCCCTTATTGTACCCTACCATATGCAAAAAACCGCATCTTTCTAAAAATTATCGTTTAGGTAATAATAATAACTGATTTTTGGAGGTTGTTGGCCAAAAAGGCTTTTCAAAATGTTTAAAACATTTTTTCGTGCATCTATACAGGCCTAATTGACATGTTTTGTGAAAATTTGTTCGAAATCGATCGAATAGTTTAAATAATAATAATATAGTATAATAATATAATATGGATGTGTGTTACATGAATCTAATATTTTCCATGGTAACATTTTCCTACTTTTGCAATTCTCAATATTCACCTCCTATGCTACTCTTGGGAAGGTATAAAGTTGCAACTGGGAGAAAGTATTTGGCAGTTATCTATTACCGTTTATTTACTTTTAAGATTACATTTATAAATAAACCTGCCTAAAAATTACATTAACTAAACAAATATATTCGTACGACCACATAAGTAGAGGGAAATTAGAATTAAAAATGATGTTATCAGGAAATAGATTTTCTTATATTTTGTTTGTATTATATAGTTGCAAATGTGTTTAAACCGAAAATTTCTGCACAATTGGGTTGCGGCTTCGCGAGAAAAGTATATAAAAGTGAACTTTTGATAAGTTTCAAGCTCTATTGGTCGTAAACACAATAAAAAAGGACAATACTCGAAAATGATAATTACCGAACATTTGGGGTAAATTTCCGTTAAAACTATATCCTAAACTCAAAAATTCTAAATTTCTCTCTATATATATTGTTTTACTAATAATTCAATAAGCCGGGTAAAAATCATCAGATCTTTATACAAATTGGAACAAAAATTATTCCATCCTATAAATATTCTACTTGATTCATTTACAAATGTTTAAATTTATAAAAACCAAGATGGTGAGAAAAATACTGTAATTAAAATAAAGTTTTGTGGTTGTATTATTAATTTTCGAAAAAATAGTATCTTATTTCATAAACTGTATAAAGTCATTAATTATAATTTGTGTAGTACTAGTGGATCCGGCATGCAATGCTTCTCTTTTGAATGATTTAACTTTAAGGGTTTAATTCGAATTGCAAAAGATTTTTTATATCAATTAAGAATAATATTAAATAAATTTAGCTTTATGGTTTTTAGAAATATAGTGCAATTTACTTTTATTGTATAGGGGTAGCTCCCATATTTAAATCTATTTGTTTGAAGTGACAATATTTTCTAAACAATATTTTACTAATATGTTTTAATTGTAAAATGTTAGTGAAATTAGTTAAGTAGTTTTTAAGAATAGGAAAAGGGTAAGTGGATTAGTATTTAATTGTAAGTGCAGTCATTCAATTTCATCGCTTTGATTTAATTAATCAAATTGCAAATAGTTTAGTATATCCTTTAACAACAATATTATATAATTTTAGCTTTATAGCTTGTTGGTTGGATTTTTGTTTAATTTATATTTATTGTATAGGGGTACCAACCCCATTTTAACCCCTCAGAAAGTAGTAATTGTAACGCTCCTGGCAGTGATATGGATACAGAGTGAAATTTTTAGTAAAATTGGTCGAATAGTTTTTGAGTCTAGAGAGGACCAAGAAACAAAGAAGCAAAGAACCATAGTCTTTTTAATAAACGTACTGCATAGAGATTATTTACCATCTTACCTTTGCGATACTGATTAATGTTACACGGTAAGCACAAAAATTAAAGCAGTTGTTTGTTTTTAGAACAGATAATTACGTTGTTGGATTTAATTTTATACAAAATACTTAATGGAAATCAAAGATACGGTACAAGTGACAAAATGTAAAAAAAGGTAAATTATTATTACAATTTGTTCAACGACATTTTGACTTTATAACAGATTATAAAATATGTTCACACAAAGGTTATATATATAAAAAAAAAAAAAACAGTTTAAAAACAAAGTTTACCCTACGAACATTCCTCAATAAATGGAGAGCGTTTAAATCTTTTTAAAAAAATAGCCAGTTAGAGGTGCACAATAATTAAACAAATTTGAAAATTTAATCTTGTTTAAATAGCATGGAAATGTGAAAACTTCTATTTATTTATTTTTTGTATAAAGATCTGATTATTTTGAGGTTAGGATGTATTGTTATCGTAACTATAACCCAACAGTTAGATAGGCAATTTAATTAAGAGTATTTATTTATTTTTTAAATTTGTTATCGACCCATAGTGCAGGAGATATTAAACAATATTTGGTGTAACGATGCACTGGAAATGCATCAACAATGCACTTTTTTGCAATTTTCTCTCGAAGGCTCATCCCAATTTGGTGTGGGTTTCAGTTGCGTCTCATTTGCAGTGTAAAAACTTGATATATAAAAAAAATCAATTCCCCGGTTGAATTACTTTTAACACATGTTTTTAACTAATTTCCCTTTTCACTATGTACAATAAACAACTGTTTGTGTCAAAATTGTGACGTAACAGCTACATAATTTATGTAGTAGTTCTGCAATATTGTGTACGGAATGAAATTGTGTACTTTATGTAAAGCATAATACTAGGAAGGCAAGTAAAAACCTTAAATAATAGTAAACGTTTTTATATTAAAGGAATAAATAAAAAATAAAAATATGATAAGTTAGCGACATAATATAAATACTATTTTATTACATATAAGATAAACATTAATAATTTTTATATAATTAATAACACAATTTCAAAATTAAAATACAAAACAAATTACAATAAATATATAAGATGTAATTTCTTATTATAAAATGCTAATAAAATTATAATAAGAGTTGTGATAGGGCATAACGTATTATCCACGAACCTATAGTTTATGCATCTTTGAAGATGGTAACTTTCTCGTTGAAACTCGTTTGACAAATCATCATATTTTAAGAAATTGTGTTTTTTTTATAATTTGTTCTTACTAGTCCAGCTCTTTTATTATATAATATACAAAATTAAATTAAAAGTATAAATCAGGTATAGTAAAATATATAGAGTGTATTTCAAAGCGTAATTAAAATATCGAATAGAAAATACAATATAAACATTTCAATTAAAAGCACTATACTGTGTGTAAAATGTCCGAGCCCATTTAATTTGTTTGCTTGTTAAAACAAACCAATATCTTTTGGGGAACGATACTAACTTTATCCAAAGTATCTTTTGACGTTTTCGGAAATTTTGAGTGTCCAAAAAAATGGGGGATTTCGGGGGTAACTTAAAATTGTTAAATGGGAAGTATGGTCATGTGATACCTAATTTTAAAGGTATATTTAAGACTAGGACAAGCAAATAAATTAAAGGGGGCGGAGTTTTTTTACACATAGTATATGTAAAGTAAAGTTTAGAGAGAAATTTAATGTATTGTGAAAATAAAATATAACAATAAATAATATATTGCCAAATAAAGTGCAAAATATAAAGCATAATTTAAAGAATAGTGAAAATAAAGTGCAATAGAAAGAGTTCAGTAAAAAGTATGATGCAAATAAGAATAGTATAAAGAATATAATTAAAAGCACAATACAAATAAAGTTTAAGGTAAAGTAATAGTGCTTGGTAAAAATTAAGTAAAATATTAAATCAACATAAAATGGAATATAAGGAGATTTATAAAAAAATATGATGAAAATAAAATATAATATAAAGAGTATAATACAAATTATCATTCACATCGTGAAAACTATGTCGCTTACCGAAACTGTAAACTTTTGGTACTATTGATAAAGCTATAAAAAGTAATACTTATTTTAAAAATGACTGAACAACTTTGACATTCATTCCAGTAATTATTTGGCTTTAAATGAAAATTAAATAGGTGCAGATATAAAATGTGTTGAAACATTTATAATGATTATAAACACATTCTGCAAAGCATTGCAAGGTTGCCTATATTAGCGGAGGGATTATTGTGCCCCTTTCCAAAACTTAAGGTTTAACATCCGCATAAAATCTGTGGATATATATCTACTAAGAAAAGTATTTATTTCATGCGATTATATGTTTTATCCCGTTGGTGCTTATCGTCTCGAAAATACCAAATACTGATGTTTCTACCGTTAGATAAACACGGCAACTCTATACTGAAACCGTAATAACTATACTCGTGATGTCATGGACGGTTTTGTGAACAGATAGTTTAATATTCCTGTATTTTATCGGTGTATCCAGCCAATAGCTTTCAAACGGGAGAACAAAACTCACACAGTTTTTTTTAAAGAAATTTAAACGCTTCAATATAAGCTTTTTAAAAATCGGATTGATAGTTTTCTCATCATGTAGAGTAATAGATTTATAAATTGATAGAGCTTTTGCAACATATTTTTTTTTTTTTTGTATAAGGCGATTTTTTAAGTTAGAATATAAAATAATTGCAGACAAATATAAATAAACTAGTGGCTCTGCCCCTGGACGCTTCGCGTCCCAACCCCGCCTTGGCCTTCGGCCTCAGTTGGCTGCTTCGCTTCGCTCGCAGTTGGAAAATTCACTGAAGAATCTCGTTAATCTTTTGCTCGTTTGTACTTAAATGACCGAGCATAAATCAGCTGTTTTATTTGGCAGCTGACTCAAACTCATTCATTATCTCCATAAGATTAACATGGGAAACTTGATGGATTGTGAGCCGGAGCTCCTTCTCGGGTGAATAGCGGCTGAACGGATGATTGGACCTTAAATCTGATGGAAAATCGTTAGTATGAAATTAAATTTTCTACAACTTTTGTATTTTACATTTTTTTATATCTCTTACGTTTTCTTACAAAACGCGATCAAAGTGGAAAAATGAAAAAATTGACAAAATCTTTCCCGCCCAAAAGGGGATTTCAAAATTAAAAATGTTAAATTCTGGCAATTTTCCCAAAAGTCCTTCGTCGAGAACGAGGGAACAATTTTTGACAACGAAGGCTTTTATTAAAGTTGTTGGAAGTACCTATAGCGCTTGAAGAAGCTATAAATATTGAAAACCACATGTTGTAAACCTCATCACCGAGTTATTATTCTGTTAAACCAGGCAAAAACTGAAAATTACATGTAAAAGTCATGTTAAAGAACATTTTTCTATGATTTATAAGTAGAAATAAAGAATATGTTGTTGAGGAGTTGCATAAGATATAATTTAAAAGCAATTAGTTTGCAGGAATGATTATGTATAAAAAGGGAATGGTTTGTCTTTATGTTTTTGATATAGCGTTTACATAATATTTGAGAATGTGAAATTGATTTATTTGATTTATATGTTAATTAGTCTTAACTTGTTTTTCATCTAATAACATTTTAACTGCTTGCGAAACCCTCTTGATCTCTTTTTTATATTATAATCTAATATACATATTATTTAGCTTATAATTGAGAGTTGGATTTTGAGTAAATACTTGGATGCAATATTTTATTTCATTAAAAATTCTAATCTATTATGAATTTGTGTATAAGTACCTTGTTTTTTTGTACGTATAAATATTGTTTTGCTTTTCATTTAGGTATTTTTCCATTTTGTTTGTTTATTTTGTACTATAATCAAATGATTGAAAACACAGTTGAAACATTTTAGTGGCATTAATTTAGGATTCCTTTTTGTGTAATTTATTCATTGGTTTTAGAGAAAGGTTGACCTGCGGAAGGGCAGTGCGATATATTGATGGACAGGTCTCACAGTCCGTTCCATGTTTGTCTCTATAATGACAGTTTATTAATTATTTGTTACTGGAGTAGATTCTGTGGCACTAAAGTCAAGACACAACATTGATGAAAATTATTAATTGCTGCTTAAAAAAATAATTTGAATATACGGAATAATTCAAATAATGGACATTCCACGCCTAAATGTTGTTTAAACCAGTACTGAGAGATAAAACTTTTAGGATAAATTGTTGGGTATTTAAATATGTAAAGGTACTACAGTATCAAAATCAAAAGAAGAATCACTGAACACATCGATAATAGGTCAACATGTCACAATGAAAACAACCTTCTTTTAGGAAACAGAGTACGTACATGTCTGCTTTATAAAAATCGATGTTAACACTTTGAGTAACAAAAATACAGGTTTGTCCAGTTTGTGTCTAGATCACAAGTAGTAATAATTTGTTTTCAATCAGTTTTCTTTGTAAACCAAACATTATAGCACACAAAGGCAGAGTGAAAAGTCTTCATTGTACAAATAACTAAAGCACACGTGTTCTTAAAGTGTTAGTAATCAAAATGGTATTTCAACAAACCGAGTGAGAGTGTTTTAATTACTCAAAATTAACCGCGAGAAATGATAATTACAAGGAAATGTTTCAGTATTGTGTGGTAGCAGGATTCAAAATGCATGTTGAAAACTTTAAATAAATCATAAACTTTCAACATAAACGAAACTTTAGACAGAAGACTGATTGTCAATTTGCAGAAGTTGACAAGCCTCCGAGCTTAGATAAAACATATTCTACACATAACAATTAATTACTGGATCAAGGGAATGGTAGCGTGTTTCGGTTAAAAACAAGCAAGCTGCTTTTCACATTGAGTAACTAATCAACAGGAAGTCACCCACACGTGGAGTGCTGCTGTACCTGTTGTAATGTTGTTGACGTCACTCGCGGTCCTTAGTCAATCAAACAAGTTACTACTTGTTATGTTACTACTAAAACATATATCTAAGTATTTACAAGTTATATAAATATATACATTTACACGGCCTTCATATACCGGATGTCCCACGAAGACGTCCCTATTTTTGAATTGATATGACAAACGTATAGAGCGCGCTACAGACTTGAAATTCTACAGTCGTGACTAACACATATGTAAAGAAATACCACTGAGTATCAGTTAATTCTGACTGATCCAAACAAAATGGCGGAAAAACAAAAAACACCAAAATCAGCAATCGTATTTTAAGGGTAAACCTACTTTTATTTAGAATTTGAACAGCTACAGCTGTTTAGACTATTTTAAATCTATCAGCTGACTGCGTGTATCCACAACAATGAATATATTTGGTAATATACATTGGCATTTGTTATTAAGTTGCATTGTAAAGTGTCTCATGTACCATGCCGTTTTCAACTGAGCAAAAAGTGAAATGTTGTTCCTGGGCTATTGAATTTGAAAATGATTATGAAGCAATAAGGTGTTTTAGAGAAAGGTACCCAGGTGTAGTTCCACCGTCTAGGAAATTATTCGTAGACTATCCTACTAGAAACGGGGTCAATACAAAAAAAAAATACCATAGATCCTCCAACATAGAAAATGAAGAAATCGTATGTGCTGCTTTCATGGAATCTCCAAATACGCCTAATTCAGTAAGAAAGGTGGAATCTGCTACATTGATACCGAAGTCATATGTCCAAAGGTATGCCAAAAAGAACAAAATCAAACATTATACAACTCATTTAGTTCACGGACTGCTTGAAGATGATCCTGACAGACGGTTGGAATTTTGTTCGAAAATAATTGAAAAGACTGACGTAGATAGCAAATGGCATGAAGGAATCGTGTTTTCAGATGAAGCGACATTTTATCGAACAGGAACTGTAAACAGGCATAATTGTCATTACTATAACACAAAAAATCCACATATCTTACAAGAAGAGAAATTAAAATCAACAGGTATAACAGTTTGGGCTGCTGTTACCAAGGATGGTGTTTTGTCGTATGACATATCCCGACAAACAATGACTGGAGAAAGGTATGCATCAGTTTTAAGCAATCACATAGTTCCTCATCTTTCTCAGCCTGAGATGAAAGACGTTTTTTTCCAACAGGATGGAGCTCCTCCGCATTATGCTAATGTGGCCAAAGCAGTTTTGGACCAAAATCTTCCTAACCGTTGGATAGGTCGTGGCAGCAGCTTCATGGACTGGCCCCCAAGGTCTCCAGACTTGACTGTTTGTGACTTTTTTCTGTGGGGCTTTTTGAAGGAGAAGGTTTATTGTCATAACATTGCGACAGACGATGAACTAATGAGGTTGATCGAAGAGGAACTGTTGTTGATACCTCGAGAGTTGTTCAGCAAAGCGTATGACTGTTTTCTATTTCGTTGTCATCAGTGCATTGCGATCGATGGACATCAGTTTGAATAAGGTTTATGGATCAAATAGATTTTATTTATTTATGAGTTACTTATATCTTTAATTCCCTAACGTTGTTTAG
>JAGFPH010000181.1:219257-239521 GCA_018207615.1 Philaenus spumarius | reverse complement strand
AGGTATATGAATTGGTTGATTTCTATTATTATAATCCTTGAACCTTAGTGATCCGTCATTTAGAACCCTGGGCAAATGAACATTATATTTCTACCCCTAACAGAGTCCACTACTTTCTGTGGGGTAGTTGTTCTGCTCAATGTGGCAAGCGGCTTGCATATTTTAAATCAAACGTGTTACAACTTTCTTACCTCAGTTAGGCATCTGTGAAGAATATATTTTATCCGTGAACAAACAGGTTAGGTTGAAACACCACACTGTGTGTGATGGTCACCTCAGATAAAGAAGGTGTTACTGTCAGAAGGCCATTAGTTATACTTTTAGGTTCACCCCATTAACCCTGCACGGTTTGCTTTTACTGGATTCAGTCCAATAGAAGGTTTATTTTTGTATCTTCAGCTTCTTTAATAAAAAAGGTATTAGTAGGATTATAGTTTGTATTAAGATTACTTTACACCTGTATAACATACAAGTTATAGACCTTTGGAATCATTTCTTAAGCTGACCAAATACATTGTTTTCAAATAAATAAGTGCGGATTTTTTTTGTATATTTTGATTATTTGATTTTGATTTGTCGATTTGGTCGATGTTTGTTTGTTGTTACTTATATTTGTTCCTTGCTTAGTTCTCTCTATCCTCTTACAAAAACAATAAATATTTTTTGTATACGTACACCCATACAGGTTTCAAAATCTGGTTATCTATACTAATATTATAAAGAGGTAAAATTGGTTTGTTTGTTTGTATGTATGGGTAATCTATAGAACCACTGAACCGATAGACAAAATAGTTTGACTAATAAAAAGCTTCACTATCAATGAGTAACATTGGCTATAATTAATTTTGTTAAAAATATTTTTATTTAAATATATGTAAATTTAGTCTGAAAAATTCTTAGGATAGGCCTAGACTGATGAACCAACAAAATGTCATTATTTCTTGAATATATTTGCATTACCATAGTAACTAACTGAAAAGAATGACAGATAAAACAGCTATGTGCTCTAATATTTTCAACTTTGAAGCAATTATTTCTAACTTATAGGTTAGGTTTTTTACTAAAGTGTAGACCTGAACCTTACTGGTTATTTTTACCTTTATTATATAACTGCTGTTGTAAAATATACGAATTAATTTGATTTGAACATTTATAGTTATTTACCATCTTAGCTTTGGGGTAATTATTAATCCTACACCTTTATTATAAAGAAAACATAACGTGATTATGTGTATTATAGAAGGTTCCAACGGGGATGGCGTGCGAGAACTGAGGGGTTTCCCCTAGTATATTAATATTTTATTTTGTATTGACAGTTTAGACTTACTTCTCAAAAGCCAATACAGCCATCCTTATTTGAGTTTCAGTTCAGTTATTTTCTTTTTAACGTGTTCTTCCCATTTCAGTTGTGTGTCCAATGTCATACACAGGGAAGTACAACTCCATGTAATTTTACATCCGTCATATTTCTGTTTGTGAGTTTGATGGAAACATATTTTCTCCATTTAACTAATTTTCCACTTCTTAGTCGAACGATATATGCTATGGATTTCCTTTTGGATTTTGATGGTAGCTTCACCTACACTTTTAAATAAAATTTGTAAATGATTGTCAAATAAAACTATACGTGTCAAGAACCTAACTAAAGAAATTCACACTTATACTTGTAAATTTTTAACACAATAACAATTATTTACAATTAATTAATCCATTTGATAATGAAATCCGTTTGACAACATTTACATATTTTTAAGTTACTGAAACCTCGCCCCCCCCCCCTCTTTTTTTCAAAGAGGTGGTGCCACCTTCAAATTTAGCCAGGGGCGCCAGTCACTTTAGCTACGCCACTGAGGATTAGTCGTAGAAACCTTTACGATACTGGGAAAACCCCAATTGTACACAATAACATACCATAATACTTAACATAATTGTTTATTGTAGGGACGCAGTCTTACATTGTACAGACTGTAATGTCTCTGTTACTAACTTATCGTTTACCCGATTCTCAGCTAATGATACAATAACATTACGCCGTGTAGAAACACAGTTCTAAGGTTGTTATATAATGTTTGTACTACACCACTTTATTCTACATCGTTCCTTTTATTACTTTCTCTGTAACTTGTATAGCTCAATGAGGATAGTAGAGTGGGATACATTTTTATCTCTTTAACTTTTTATATTTTTCTTTATTGTAAAGAAACCATTGTATACTACAATCTTTTAAATTACAATTGTGTTTCAAGTTGTGTTGAAAAAACTCTTAAATTTTAAATTAAATTAATTTACTATATATTTGTGTAGCCTATACTGAGACCACCACAACTGTTCACAATAACTTACAATAATAGTTAACATAATTGTTTATTCTACATTTTGCAAACTGTAATGTCTTGGTTCCAAAATAAAGTCAATATCTATCTATCTGTCTATCTTACTGCATTATCGTTTTCCTGATTCTCGGCAAATGCTACGATAACATTAATACAATGAAAACAAATATAGCCATGCAGCATCTGATTTATGCTTGGATTCTGATGAGAGCAAGTCAGACCGAATCAACTGTAGATAACTCATAGAAACTCAAGGAGGAAAACTATATTTATGACTAACCCTATCCTGCCCTATCCTGCTTTGCACGGATGGAAAAATCAAAGTTAAATGTGTATTAACCAAACAAATATATCAATAAATATATTATACTATGTATTTCTTATGGGGATTTTAGTAACTTTGACCCCCCAAACACCCTCCCTAAAATTTCGATTTTTTTGAAAACCTTTCTCAGCGAGCCCTAGAGAAAGCTACATACCAAATTCCATTCCAATCCGTAAGGTTGTTTTTTACATTTCGTGATGAGTGAGTCAGTCAGTGGTATTTGAGTCAGTCAGTGGTATTTGGATCTTATATATATATATATATAGATTCATTGTTTTGTACGAGGATCGGCGATTCTATAATTTTGTGATGGGCTATTTATTTTTTGCATTTGATAATAATATTTAGAAGTCATCCTCAGTGCTACAACCAACATTATACTACAACAACTATTTATAGTTAGCTGGTTGTAGCTCATGTATTACTGAGGGTGAGAAATCCGTCGTTGAAACGCATTTACAATAACGGGTTATTGTTCTTAAATAATTCCTTCGCACTAGTCAATCTTAAAGTTTATTCATCCTTGTGTTTTGGATATCCATAACCAACGTATACGGATAAGATTTTAATCGTTTTAGAGTCTACGGTTTTGTTAGAATTGATTTTTTTTAATCCAACTTATTTTCACTTCAGCTGATTCGTTGAAGCATTTTGTATTACCAGGCTGATTGTGTAGTAGAAAGTCTAACATACAAAGCTTTTTAATACTTTTTACATGTAGATTGAAGGTTGAATATGTTTAATTATTATTCAACAATTAATTCTATTATTCATTTGTTACTTGGATGATATGTAAATTATATACTCAACACACTATACAGAGGTGTAAAATGCAATTAATTCAAGAGCATAAACCCAAACATCTGTTATTGAAACATTGTTACTTTCAATGGAAAACAATTTAACTTGTCAAATTGAAAACGAGATTTAATTTTATCGTCGAGGTTTGTTTGTAATCCTGTAGTGGTCAAAGTGAAATAATGTTCTTGGCGTTTTGAATTTGGTATTCAATATAAAATATATATTCTTATTAATTAGTATTGATGATTTGGATTGTTGGATATCGTACGTGGTTGAAAACACGTACAATATCAATGCCATGTTTTCAAAATTAGTTCATTTGTTGGATGGAAAACTATTAATCACGTGTAAGATTGAATAGAGATAATATATTCTGATTTAATAGTATCTTGTTTAATGATATGGACGTCAATAATATATAGTACGTATTATTGTAGAAAATAAAATAGATTTTTTCTTACAAAATAATTAAGAACCACAACTAATTATGTGATTAATTATATTTTACAGAAATAAAAATTTGAAATTCGTTTTATGCAAAGGTTATCCAAAATTGTTTTGTAACTTTCATTCATTTTATTTTGATTCAATTGAATTTTATATGTCTTACTAGGACATATAAAATTTGTTCCTAGGAATTTTCCATTTTGGGAAAAGGAACAAAATTCCAAACGAGCATAAAAGAAACTTCGGGTGGCCTGGTTAAATACCCCAAAAGGTTTACTTCTATTTAATTTTGATTACAAGTTAAAGTGTTGGAGAATTTCCATAAACATGCCGCCATTTTGGTTATTGTAATTTAAAAATATTTCGTATCCCATTCAGTTTCATTTGGTGACCCTTTATTTTGAAATGTCACAAGCCTGTTTTATATTTTAAATTCCATGCACTTTTTCAAATGTCTTTATTTTTTGATTGGGAGAAATTCTAACTAACAGTAAAGAAACTTCAACTTCCCAAACGGGTTTGTCTCCTATTTCCATTCATACAAAAGTCGAGAAGCTTTATTAAAAAACGGTGTAGTATTGGTTATGTTCATCCCCAAATATTTCTTGAACGTAAGTAGTTTTGCCTTTTAATTCTTTAATTTTGACATTAAGAAATGAGAATTACAAAATTTTCTTTTCACATATTAAATTTGCCGAAAAGTGCAAAAACACAACTATTATACAATAACCTTCATTTAACACAGTTGACAGTCCTACAATTTGAGGGTTTAACTCATAAAATTTATGAGATTATGGGAGTTACGATTTGGAAAATTTTTGTCCTAAAATTTCCTTTCCATGCTTAGAAAATTTCGAGGAGAGCGCAATACCCATATTACAGAATAACTTTTATTTAGCCCAGTTGACGTTCCCAAAACGGTTTCAGATCATACACAAGTTAAGATAAGTGTTGGGTCTTTATTAACACACGCCACCATATTGGTTTGTATGACCATACACAAAAATTTTTTGACCTCAATTACTTTTCCCTTCTATTTTCTTTAATTTTATAAGTCATTAGAAGGGAGTTAGGATTAGAAAATTAAGAGTGCCATCAAATTCTCATTTTCCTATAGAAAGGTTTCAAAATATTATAAAGGCAAAATTAATAATATTCCAAATAGGCTTTAGCTCTATTTGTGCTCAAATTATATTTAAGGTTAATAGAGGTTCAAAAAGCAATAAACCAAATTTCTCCAAAACAGGATCATTAAAAGGTTGCTTGTGTTTCATACAAGTATAAGTTTTAAATAAATTGTTAATGTTTTGTCTATTGCCTTTAGTTTGTGCGCAAGTGCAGCGTAAGTTAACGATTTAGCATGCAGCATATTGAGTTGAATGGTTTGTCCGTCGGTTCTGTTATCCATTCATGGACTCATTCGTTTCACAAAAAGGGCGGATTTGATGTGAACGGCTGCCTGGACATGGGGCACAAAGGACCTTATGGTTTAGGTGCAGTGGGTCCTAGTGGCAGGTCACACAACCCCCTAATAATAATAATAATAATAATATCCTTTCACGAAACACATGAATTATGTTTCAATGTTATTAAAAAGGGAAAGTTTCAAATCCATCATATTTTGAAAACTAAAATGCATAATGTTAGTATTTAGAAGATGATAAGCTAGTGTTCATGGAAAGGATTTTAAATAAAAAATAACGTTACTATTTAAAAATAACAATTCAATCGCCAGCATTTTAATGATCTAAAGACACTTATGAGATTTCTATTAAGAAACTATGAGGATTTGCATCTAATCTTACTCCTGGTGCCCACAATTTTTTTTAAGAAAGAAAACATGATTATACAATACAATAGAGTCAGTATTTACTTTTGAATATCAAATTTAAACTAAAAACTAAACTTACAAACTGAAATATATGTATACATATATGTATATATATAATACAATAATCTCTATAAAAAATTTAGGAAACCCTATAAGCTCAGCCTAATTTGGGCTATCCAACAAAAGAACTAAAGCAAACTCCTAATGTGGTAATAATTAAGTTTATAGTACCCACAATATACTTCCATAACATCCATATCATCAATAAAGATAAGTAACATTTACCATCTTTCTGTTGGATTTAATTCAACTAATATTCTTTAAAGTGTACAGTTTCTTATCAATTGTATTACTACAAACGTCGCACAAAGCAAACTTTTTCATGTGTAATTTAAAGCATTAAAACAAGGTTAATCTTCCTGACCAGATTTCACTCGTTCACAATTTTATTTTCATCTAATTGAGCTCGCTACAGACATCGAGAAACAAAATAAAGTTTAATAAAGCGCAGAATCCACTTCTAAACAAGTTGAATAGTTTTGCTTTTATTTTTTCCTTTCTATTGTTGTTAGACTGTATCTTGTAGATTTAGCGCGGCGCCAGCAACAAGTACCTCTCTCTTGTACTGAATGTTATTTATGTCGGAGCAATTTATTTCTACTGTTTATTTCAGAAAAAAACAATAACTTGGAGATAAGACGATTTTAGCTGTTTGTATTAATCCGGTACGCCGTACTGGCAATTTACTACAAGGCACTACAGTAATATATGAGTATATTTACATTTAAACGGAGTAAATATATGCGTTTTGTTTAATATTTTTCTTTCCTATCTTTATGATTTACATATTATAAACATCGTAAGGCTAGTATAAGAATAAATAATGATAATTAGTTTACGAACTAACCACAATGGAATTGAAATAAAAATATATAATAGTGTTCATCTTTAACTCGTAAAGAAACGCCATCTGTAGGTTCATAACGCTTTTGTTTAAATAGTCGTATCAATAAATTAAAGCGCAAAAATTAAACAATACGTCCAACCGAAACTTATCGAGATATAATAATTGTCAAGTCACTCAGATTTTTAATTTACTCAGTGGTGATATAAACAACCAAGCCAACGAACAATATTATCTAAAACTACTTAAATGTATTTTGAAATTTTATATTTTCTCTACGTACATTTTTATTTATAATTGACTTTAGTTAAATTGCTTCCACTATTACTTAAAATTTTTGGATAACTGTAACACAATTCGGATATTGACAGGACACGCAGTGTGATTTACTTATTTTGTAGCATTTAAAATATTTAACTAAACACTACAGATTTATTATTATATTTGAAGCTGGAATAATGTTACCAAATATCTTAAAGTAAAACTAATCGTAACTCTACTGTCTACGATGTAGAGTGATAATTTTATTTAAAGTTTTTAATCGAGTAAAAGTCCGTCCTGTCAATAATTGTGGTGATTTTAAACCAGACCGTAAACTTATTGAAACAAATTACACCATTATCGATAAGGTTAATTCTCTGTATACTATATACAATCTTAAAGAAAAACAGTATCCAATCGATAAGATTCAATGTCAACATACGTTTTACGAAAGGGTCTCTAATCTAACGAATATCGAGTTCAATGAGGCGAAAATCAAACTCCTTAATAAAGGTTGAAATTATAACTTTCCGAAGTTCAGTAAAGACAATTACGTCAACGAAATAGAGTCGAGGCGGTCATAAAATCTTTGCCTAAATCAAACAACGAAATGCGAGTCTTAAACTTGTGAATCAGTTCAAGAAACAGAGTACTGGCCCCAACAGTTTTAACACAGGTGGATGAGTGAATTAAAAACCCTAAACAAAATTAAAAACAAAATCTATGATGACAATGCAGTTTTAACAAAGGCCGACAAAGGGAATACGGTCGTTGTAATGAATGTAGTGAGCTGTGGAGTCTGGATGCGCAGTGGGTCTAGGCGTCAATAAGGTGGTGGGGGAAGTGGCCGTCTCGATCTGTTTCGTGTGTTGTAAGGATCTTGTGTTCCCTACAATGTCTCTGTCAGTCCCCACGCCGCCTCAAACTACAACCTTGAACCTTCCCTCACGCGCTGGTACAGCTCACATGACACCTGACGAGTTATACAATACGGAAGTTAATAGATTTAAAAGTAATAATAATATAGTAAAATTAAATAAAGAACCCACCAAAGATTGTGTACGAAATATTAATAAATCTATTAACGCTTGCACCAATTTATTCAGTGATAATACCGGGCGCAGAATTAAACCTATAAACGCTCAATCACCCGTGTTTACAGGTCTACTTAAACACAGAAAATAAATTTTATAGATATTCCTATCAGGCCACTTATAAATTTCACTTCCGCTAATAGATATGAAGTAGCCAAAACTTTATCAAAGGTCATAAAAAGCTGTATAAATTAGGAAAATAACAATAGCTTGAAAAACAACATTGAGTTTACCAACAGAATCAATGAAATAAAATTACAACCTACCTATAAAATGGCATCATTCGATATTGTTAATCTGTACACCAACATCCCAGTCAAGGAAACAATATCTATATTAAATGAACGTCTAGTTGAAGCTAAAATATTACACCCTCACACAATTAATGAACTGCTATCACTATTGGAAGTATTATTATATTATAAGAACTATTTTACTTTTAATAACGATTTCTTCAACCAAAAAGAAGGACTAGAAATGGAGTCGTCACTCTCGGGGCTGTTGGCTGACATCTACCTAAACGAGTTTGAAAACAAATACCTTCTGTCAAAAGAAAATAAATTTTATAGTAACATAATAAGTTACTCCCGGTTTGTTAATGACTCGTTTGTTATATTCAATGAAACGTTTAGACAGATCGAAAATTTGAAAAAATACACGAACGCTATCAACAGTCATAATAATAATTTTGGAGTTGGAGGTTCAATTTTCTAGACCTTAGGTGATCAGAACAGACGTACTCCAATACAGAAATTTCAGAAAACCCACAACTACTGTTCATGCGAAATCCCACCATCCAATTGCGCAAAAAATGGCTGCTTTCAATAGTTTTATACACAGATTAATGTCAATACCACTCCTTAAGGAAGATTTCCATAACGAATTGAACATCATAAAATACATACCTGTGGAGAACGGATACAGGAGTTCTATGGAGGATGAAGTACTTAAAAAATACACAAGGGATAAGGAGAAACCACTGAAAGAACGGTGAAAAAAGACTTTCAGATCCACAGAATATGGGGTTATCCTACCTAACTAACGCACTGAAGAAAATAGATATAACCATGTCGTTTCGCACTTCCAACAACATCAAGAACATTACTAAACTTCAAAAAACAACACCGTTGGAACAGAAGTCAGGGATCAATAATTGTAACGAATGAGAGTGTTTTTATATAGGTCAGACAGGGAGGCATTTAAAAACACGGTATAAAGAATATCTTCCAAATAACAGAACAACTCATGCCAAGTCTAATTATGCACGCCACATTATGGAAGAAAACCATTCATAGTCTAACTTTGAAATGAATTTCCAATCATTACATATATGCCAAAAATGCAAACAAATGGACGCGCTTGAGGAATACGAAATATATAAAGCGCCGTTAAAAAGTCTAGAACATATGTTCTGATCAATTGAACTTTAAGTCCATTTTCTTGTATGACTTTGCTAAGAATATTGATATGAAATGTAAACAGTAATCGGTACTACAAGTCGGAGATCCCGCGTATCCTCAGTAGTTAAAAGTATTTGATGGTGTGCACACGCGGTTGTATTATTTGTGATATTGTGTTATTGTGCGCGTGTATATGTGTTGCGTTGTACTGTAATTTATTTATTTCAATGAATTAACGACCTCAATAGAGCGATATTCTGAAGATGGAACTAGTTCCAAAACGAGTCAGCCAACAATATATGTAAAGTAAGTAAACTACTTATATTACAAAACAAGTCACATAGATGGTTATATTATCCTTTTATTAAATCAATGACTTGGGTACAAACAAAAAGGAATTCTAAATAGCTATAGTAGTTATAAAAAAATAATTTTATTTTTCTAAAATTTAAACAATTTGTTTGATAAGTCTTTCAAAACAGTACATCTTTTAAGTTTTAAGATAACCCTGTAAGCTCTTTGGTTTCGAAGGCATCGCTTGTTATCTCGATTGGATGTGTGAATTCCTTCACAAAGGCAGAACGTGAATTATTGCTACTTGTGACTTCATAAACAAGTTTAGCTACCACAGTTCTAAGATAAATTAAAAACCAATTATTTTCACAACGGCCACTTAAAAGAGAGACTAATTTAATAAAACCACTCAGAAACTTGGATGAAAGTAGACCGTAGGTTTCGAAAGATCAAGTGAAGCAGTGTACAAAATCAACGCTACTTTTCTACTAAAACTGAATATTCTAAAATATACTGATTAGAAGAGATTGAGGTAATTGCTATGTTGTAAGTTAAATAAAACTTGCACAAGCTTTAAGTGACGATGTCCAAGTAAATGATTTACGTTTTTGGGTTGATACAATCAATCAAATTGAGATTTAGACAACATTTTCTGCAATTATACAAAAATGAATGATTAGAAGAAATCAGTACGAAAAAGTATATAACGGTGGTTAGTCCATAGAAAATTAAATATCTCCAGTCAATTCAGCAATACGTCGACAACACTTTGAACCCGCTCCATTACGACAGGCATCTCTGCGTTTCGTCATTACGTTTCAATTTTCCTCTTGGAAATGGATTTTTCATTCACTTATCTTTCTGAAAGGTTATTTACAGAAACCAATGTTTAGTTTCCAAAATAAATACCTTTTAAAAGAAAATACAAAAACGCGATTACAATTAAATAAGAATTTTGAAGTTACTAAATATGACATTTTGTAACGACAACTGATGTAGACAAATTAATTAATGTTTTAATGTAAAGTAAATTAATGTAGTGGTCCAAGCCTGCTGACTAAATATTAAGTTGCCCTCCAATACTTCCTTATACAATTTTAACTCAAATATTCAGGGAAAAAAGGTCCAGATTATTTTAAATGAAGGTGATTATAGTCAATGTTTTAACTATTGTGTTACCAGGATTGTGTTACTGGTCTGTAATACAGGACGTAAATTTAGGCTCACGGTTTTAAACTAATTTTTTAGTAAATATTGTGCAATATGTTTAGAGCCGCCATTTTGGTTAGAGTGGACCTTTCGAAGTCCGGTTTGCGGCAATGTGTTCTACTAACTAATACCTTTAATTTGATACCAAACTCGACCTATGCTGCTATTTAAGAATTTTGTCTGACTCCTCGTGGGCCGTCCCCCTTAAGGGATAAAAAAGTTATAATTCCTTAAAAGAGTGGACATTTATGGCTACTATTGATATACCAAGTCTCATTACTTTATCTATAATGGTAAAAAATATATTACACAGTTCCGGGACTTTTCAATCACACTGTATATGTATTTGTAATATTTAACGTTTGTTTAACTAGTATTGTTTGAAACGTAATAAAATGAAAATGTCTGCAATATTAATATATATTTTACATTCGTTGGACAGGAATGGATGAGATTGATGTAATTGGGGATTTTTAACGCCAAGTCAAACGCTTGAGAAGAAACTAGATTGGACAGAAGAGAACAACTGGTATTAGAACTTATAGCTGAATGTGATCTAACAGTAATAAATAATGGAGACAGACCGACGTTCCAAAGAGGGAAGGTAAGTTCTATTATAGACCTTACTCTCACTAGCCATGGTATAGGTAGTCATGTTACCGAATGGAAGGTCCTTAAAAAGGAAACCCTAAGCGATCACGACTGTTTCGTTTTAAGTTAAAGAGGAATAAATGGACCACATTGAGAAGACAAGTGAGTCGTACGTCAACGCTCGTAAAATGAAAGAGATAGATGTTGAGAAGCTTTAATATGCGATACAGGAAAGACTGTTAATAGATCATCTAATTTGGCCTTTAAATTCGGAAAATGTACTCACGACAGTGAAGAATGTAACATGGAAGATTAAGGAAATCTGTAACAAATCTGTGCCCAGATTAAAGAGAGGACCGTGCGCACCTTGGACTAACTATTGGCGATCCGAGGAAAATAGCCCAAGAAACTTGTCCTACCCAATATTTTAATTACGGTATGTGTTGTTACTTCATTATTCGTATTTAAATAATCAATAACATACAATTCGTACAAATTTTTATATTGAAAAACTAAAGGAAACAATATAAAATAATAAGTAACACCAGATGTTTAATTTAAAATGTAGTAAGCAATTTTGATAATTTTTGATTGTGTTTGTTTTTAAATATAATACAAAAACATATATATAAAGAATAATTACCTAATTATACATTTGATTAGTTTTTTGCTATTTCAATAAATGTTAATGATTTCAATAAAAGTGTTTTGGCCTTTGCCTAAAGTAAAATTATGTTTAGTTTTTGATCCAAATTAGATATTTTAGTTTTACCATATCTAACAACATATGTTTGAATTATGTTATAGTAAGCCTTTATAGTTTAATTTTGTTTGTTTTTGCTTTTATTATGTTAAAGTAACCTGTAAATGGTTTTGTGAAGGATAATTTATTTATTTTAAATTTTCTAAGTTGGTAGTTTATTCTACGTAAGTAGGTCAGGACAAATCCTCTTATATATATAATACCTATATATAGATTGAAGCAAGTTCTTAAAAAAATATTCTAGTTTACCATATGTGTAGAATGTATTTTATCTGTAAATTAAAATTTTCATCGCTTATGTATATATATATTTATAGAGTGAGAATAGGGTCTCCGCGAAATGATTCGAGGATATGATGATTGAGCGAATCATCATTACCTATACACAGCTAATGTAAGACTTCGATCAAAATAGACCCGACCATCAACAATAATTCGAACTACGGCATGAGTTGTAATTTCAAAATTAATATTTAAATAATCAAAAAGCAACTTTTCAAACAAATTTTGATATTACCACATAAAGGAAACAATATAATAAGTCAAACACAAGATGTTCGACTTAAAAGACATTAAGCATTTTGTTTGCATTTACCTATTATCATCTTGGCACTATTTAACTTATGTAAAACCATGAGTCTACTATTATATACCGCTAATTGTTTTATTGGTAACATTGCCAGTCACAATAGCACAAAACCATTTTTAATTGTTGTTTGTATGGCAATAAATAAATCATACGATGTTTCAATGTATGACTTTCAAACATATGCAATCTGCACTCTATCTAACCTTCGTTCACCTCTATTGTTGGGATATCCATTGAAAACATCAATACCCGAGCACGGAAACATTGTTATAATAACACATAATGAAGCTACGTTTTTTTTCATCTTTCACGTTCAAGGGTACGCTATATTTAGCTTTATGTTTTCTTGTATAATAACCGTCTTTTAACATAATTTAAACACATTTAGTTAATAATTTTAATGTCAAACACATATTAAATTCTAAAAATGTATAAAAACATTTACAGAATAATAAAACTGTTAAAAATTTGACCACAGTACTAATACAGCGAGGATCTACGTAGTCTGAAACTTTGTCACTATAGGCCAGTCGGTAGAGGTAATTTTAGAAAAAAAGTTCCAGTAATTTACAATAAGGCTGATTTTTTTTTATAAATACATTCAAGTATGTAGATTAACATAAAAAAAGTTTACCAGTCTATCGATTTCCCAAAGTCGAAAAAAAAATCGATTATCATTTTTTTCGCGTATCCTTAATATTTCGAGCTGGGATAAAGATAGAGAAAATAAAATTACCACCGTGTAGAAGAGGTATTTTTCAACAAAAAGGGTCATATGTATTTATTTCGTCCGAGCAATGGTTTGTCCGGAAAAAATTCGAAAATGCAGGTATGTATTTTGCAGCAGGGGAAATCACTAAAAGGGGACATCTTATTCATATATGAAGCGTTGGGTCATTATAAATTGGCCGAATTTTAATATATCGAATTGAAACTTGACGTAGGACTTAAAATATATATTTTAAACATATATGCTAAGTCTCAGCTTGTTATCTTGAAAATGACCCGATCTAGGAGTCGATTTTGATTATCGATTTTAGGAGTACCGGACCCACGAACTCATTTTAAACGGCTCCAGTTTCGTCAATTTTTGGAATATCAACACCAAATTTGTTTTACAATTTGAGTACATCAGTATATATATTCTTAGTAAGTATGAACGATTTTTTTCTTGTTTTTTTTTTAAACGAGGCGCTTGAAAATAGTCTTCTGTTTTATCTATCTCGGTTTAACTATAACACTTTTGGATTCAACGACTCCATTTTCGACATTTTTTAACATATCGATTTAAAAATTGGTACAGAAGTTAAAAATACAATTGTTTTTTGCTATACATATTTTAAAAACTATATTTTCAAAAATGACTAATCTGCAGCTGATCAACTCAAGCGTTTTGATGAAAAATCTAAAAAGGTTTAAAATTATACTTTTTTAATTTACTTGTTCTTTTAAAAGTAAATAATGAAAAAGGTTATACTCCTTGAACTTGTTTGAATATATATATTTAACTTGTAAAAAAACTTTCAGGTTGTTATTTTAAAAAATTTTTAAACTGGAGCCGATGTAAATTATTTCGTGGGTGTGGTACTCCTAAAATCGAGAAACCCATTGATGAGCCAAGTGGCTCTAGATAGGGTCGTTTTCAAGATAACAACCTGAGACTCAGCATAAATGTTTAAAATATATATTTTAACTCCTATGTCAAGTTTCAATTCGATATATTAAAATTCGGCCAATTTAAAATGACCAAACGCTTCATATATGAATAAGATGTCCCCTTTTAGTGATTTCCCTGCTGCAAAATACCTACCTGCATTATCGAATTTTTTCCAGCCAAACCATTGCTCGGAGGAAATAAATACATATGTCCTTTTTTATTGAAAAATACCTCTTCTATACGGTGGTATTTTTTATTTTTCTCTATCTTCATTATAGCTCTAAATATTAAGGATAATCGAAAAAAAATGATAATCGATTTTTTTTCGACTTTGGGAAATTGATAGACTGGTAAACTTTTTTTTATGTATACATACTTTAAGGTACTTATAAAAAAAATCAGCCATATTGCAAATTACTGGTAGTTTTAACCTATACCGACTGGGCTACTAAGTTTATACTTTATTATTAAGTAAGCAATACATAACTTGATATATTACAAGTGCTTTCACTTGAAAAGAATTGGTTTATTTTACTTAATCATTTTATTTTTTTAATAACTTATTTGAATTTAAAGAAATTATTTAAACAAATAAATCATCTTGTATTAGTCGGCTAGCAAACTTGTTTTTCAGTCTATAGTTGCTTAACTTTTCTAACTTAGTCCATTGCCCTAATCGTGTTAAATCAACAGTTTATGGTGTTAATTACTATTAGTAATATTTTTATGCACATATAAATGGAAATTTGTATAGCTGTAAAAGAATTATAGTAATACGCGATTACTTTTTCATTAGTTATTTTAACCCCTGATTTTGATTGTTTGCTCATTTAACTGACGATAACTTAAACAAAGATGTAGATATTCAAAAACAGATTAGACCATGGTGTTTCCTTAAAATTTACATTACAATCATTTTCACACTACCACCTTCCCATTTAAAAAATGAAGCTTGTTGTGAAGTGTTGGATCTAAGATGGCGACAAAAGTGGTTGTGAGTAACTGCAATTATTTCTATCTCACAGGGCTCGTACATATTGAGTTATTAAAAGCCGTTTCCTGACTTTTCAAGCATCATGTATATTTACTACTACTATTTTTTATTTGAATATTTCTTTCCCAAAAAAATAAATGCAGCTTTCCTTCAAATGATCTTTATATAATCAATCTGTAATAATAACAAAAAACCACAACTATTTCAATTTTAACATTACTTTCATTTCCAATTCTCAAATTTTGTGTCTGCCAGATCCTTAACAAAGTAAAAGCCGCCGTCTAACTAACTACATCTAAAAAATTTACAGATTTTTCAATTTAAAAGTTTGGTTTTTATATGCAAAACTCATAGACCTAAATTCTGGGTTTGAATCATCTATATATATAAAATCCAAATACCACTCACTGACTTATCACGAAATCTCAAAAACTACCTAACAGATTGCAATGCAATTTGGTTCGTAGCTACCTCTAGGGCCGAGGGTGCTCGCTAAGGAAGATTTTCAAAAAATTCGAAGTCTTAGGGGGGGTTTGGATCTGAAAGTTTTTAAATCACTATTTCTCCAAAACTACCAAATGGATTGGAATGTAGCTACCTCTAGGGCCCTAGGTGCTCGCTAAGAAAGGTTTTCAACAAATTCGAAATTTTAGGGCGGGTTTGGAGGTGTCAAAGTTAAAAATCCCCATATTTAACTTTCATTTGTCTCTCCGTGGAAAGCCGGATGTTGCCAGATAGTACTGTATAATCATTAGTTGTGTTTTATGTTTAAGTATTATACTGCGAGCAACGCATCCAGAGCAATTAGTACTCTAGGAATGTACTAAGATATATGTATAATATTATCCTTTTTAATTAAAACTATAGTACCGTCAGCATAACGAATTAGGCTTTCTGCAACATTGCATAGTAAAAATTTATAAAATATATATTGAGAAAAGAGTTTGTTCGGAATATCAACCTTACACTGTGGCAACCGTCATTCATTAAACTTTTTCGGATGTTGTTTTCTCAATAAAAGTTTATAAATATGATTGTGTTGGTAATATTATTAATAAAAATCATTTCAAAATATGTTCAATATTTTCACATCATAAATAACAAAACTCTTTTTCAACCGCGTTTTATCTTTTCGTCTGTGTTTATTAAAGCGATTAGTTTCGTAGTTTGCCTGTTGACAAAATTAGCTTTTTGAGATAATTTACAATATTAATAAATTCGTGTATTGCATTTATTAAAACATGTGTGTCTAAGTAGGCCTGTCAGAAAGAGGTTAAATATGTTTTGTATTTTTTCAAGGGAAATCAAAATTACTGAATGTATTCACGTTATTGAGAAAGGTCTAAGTAAACTCCCACACATATTGTAGGCGTAAGAAAAGGGAAGACACGAAATGAAGAAGTTTTAATGAAGAAACAAAGTGGTTTGAGGCGATGCGTTGGTTTGGAGGATGCTTACTTTAATTAAAGACTTGGAACTGCTCGAGTCTGTCTTATTGAAAAGGAATTATTAATCAGAATAACTGCTTCAAACAAGATTAAATAAAAGTATGTTGTAATGTAGCTTAAATAACACTCTTTTTACCCACAAAAGTAACAATAGTTCGAGTGTTTCATTTTTACAAATTATCAATTTAGCAACACATGCAAAAAAACGTCAGCTCTCCAGTTCAGTTTGAATTACACTGGTACTAATTTAAACCTTTGTAAATAAAAACGGTTTTGAAACCATATTGTATTGTGAATCTAATTAAATGGCTTAAAACGAAGATTTCGAAAATGTTTAAATTTATGTAATTTTTTTAAAACATTTACTTTAGAAAAATAAGATTAATGCATTACGTAAAACTTTTCTAAACAAAGAGGTTTATAAAAAAAATGCTTAAAAATATGATCCATTGGTGCCAGACATTAATTATTTCTTTGTTTTGCTTGATTGTATATTAATAAATAAAATATGAATATTTCATAATTTTCTTGAGTTTTGTCAAAATATAAAGCTATAATTGTATGGTTTTATTACAAAATGTATAAATATTATTTAGAAAAATGCTTAAGCATATGATCAATTGGTGCCAGTCATAAATTATTTCTTTGTTTTGTTGGTTGTATTTTATTAAATTAAATTTGAATATTTCATAATTTTCTTGAATTTTGTCTAAATATAAAGCAATAATTGTAATAATACAATAATAATTGCAATAATTTTTTATTAAATTTAGTTTATTCATAATTAAATAGTCAAGACTGAAATAGACAATGTACAGCTTTACATTTTATTTATGCATGCGTAAAAGTGTAATTAACTTTACCCTGGAGCGTGTGGTTTGGACTAAACTGATAATGTTTTTGTGATAAATAAGTTATATTTCCGAAATTGCCTCGGCTTACTGAAGTTACTACGAACACGTCTACTAACAAAATACGTAATATTACTTGAGCGCTATCAACATCTTTATGAGAACATAGAGCAATGGAATCACGTAGATCCGCCTTCGTGACCTTCGCCAATGACTTAGATAGCTTATGTCACGTAGGTTGAACCGTTTTGATCAAAGTTATACTATAATACGTAACTAATTTAATTGAAAGTAATATTTCATTAAAATATCATTCAACAATATTTTTAATGTCATTGGGTACTATAGCATATTTAAACTCAATGGAAATGTTCTGGAAATGCACGTGGAACAGGGCAATGGAAAATATTTCGAAAATTTACATATACACATATTTGTGTAATACATTTTCTTCGTTTTTATGTTTATTAAATAACTAAGGATATTCCTATGTAACAGACAAATTAAACTTCTCTTCTATAGAGTGAAATAAAGCACTAAAGAACTAAACTTAATAAGTAATTAAACAAAAGTAATTCTTAAAATAATTTGTCATGGTCGAAGACATTTTTTTACAAATTTATCAACTAAAACGTTATATCATAACTTGTGTGTGTGCGAACTTTTGGTACTATAAATCTAATTAAGTATCTACAGTAGTTATAAGTTTTTGACTCATGTGTTACTGGAGATAAAGTCTCATAATATGTGTTGGTTGGGTAACAAAATGTACTTTTCTACTTTCTATGATTAAAATTTTGTTATTTAGCTTTAATTTTTTGTTAGTTTTTTTTTTAGTTTTTACTTTGATAACAATAATTGATAAATACTATCTTCAGGTCGTGTATATAATTTGTGTACACAATTGTATCATGAAACAAATTTTAAAATATGAAAAATCCACCATTAAAAAGAAACTCGTAGGCTAATAGATCCTAACACTAATTTGCTGAAGGTAATTTTGTAGTAAATTTACATATGAATCATTTTGTAAACTATGTGTTATTTTAATAGTTTTCTAAGCCTTGCTTAGTTAAAATAGTCACTGCTTGGCTAGCATTTATTCATAATTTTAATTTCACTTAAACTTGAAAATATCAACCAAGTAAAAATCCGTCCAGTGTTAACACAAAGAATCAGAACGATACTATTGGCAGCCATACTCTTATAATAGACTCAACAAGAAATAATGTAAAGAAACAGCTACAAAAAATAATGCGTAGGAGGGGCAAGATTTTTGTGTTTCACCAATCTATAAAGGTGGTAAAATCTCCAGATAATACTTGTAACTCACTGTCGACAGTCTTGTGGCAACAATCATCAAATGGACAGCTAGTAATAATAATAACTTTATTTTCTCGTATCAATAGTTTTTCCATTTTCAGTTGTACATTTTATATTCGTTATACTATATGTATATGTTAAAGTATCGTTGTCTGCATCTTATAAAACTCATCGCGTCTAATGTTCATACCAAAAGATATTATAAACTTATTTTTAAAATAAAGAAATTGTTTGACAAACTAATTTCGTATTACCAAATCCATCGCAGTAATAGACATATTTTTTATTCAGTATCATTAATACCTATTAGTAATCATGTAATTCATATAAAATAAAGAAAGAATTTATCAGAAATTTTAAACTAAACTTCAAACTGAAGATACCAACAGTAGATAGTAAAAATGTATAGACAAGCTGCTCCTACGACGTCCTTCCCGTAAACGAGTCAAACATAATATATTATTTTACAACTAAACAAAACATGTACCCAAATTTACCCAAACATCAAAAACATTGAATGTTTAATTCGTTTAAAATCAATTCTTACATTATCAAACATGCTTAGGGTCAAATGCTCATTGCAGGTTAGTGCAACACAAATTTCAATTTTATTTAACCTTTTTTTAAGAACAAACCACTTTGACGGTTGTCATCTAGAAAAAGTATTTCATAAACGACTAAGAATAACCGGATACATTGTAAAAATTAATTTAGTTAGTTTTATTTTTTGACGTAATGTTTTCGTTTATGTTATTTTGTTGTATTATATTACTGTTAGAATTTTCTTCATTGATGAAACATTTCATACTATAAGTTTATAGCTGTTAATAGTTAGTTTTAAGTTTATTTAGCTATTTGATTTTTTCGTGTTGACTAATTTTAAAATTGGAAACAGTTATTTGCAATGTTATACATTTTATCTTTAATTTGTTAATACTTTATTTTCGTTAATTTATTTTAACACCTTTTATATTATATTTTGAATTGGACTGTATGTCACGTTTACTCCTTAATGTACCAGGCCATAATGAAATTAAAAATATGTCCCCTAAACCAATGAAAACGTTCTACAAATTGAAAAATGGAACCACTGATTGCGCTTTTCTAACGCTTAGCATTTTTAGGTTTGAGTGAATGTTTGAGGGTCAA
>JAGFPH010000181.1:203111-219247 GCA_018207615.1 Philaenus spumarius | reverse complement strand
ATTTTCATTTTGTCACGTGCTGCTAAGGGATGAAAATGTGATAACAACATCTAAAATAATAAAATTAATTTGTATATTTTCCTTACAGATAGAGAGCTGAATGTTTATACTTGCATTTCTTAAAAGATACAGTAAATAGAAAAAGTAAACCATAAGGTGGGACTGGATGCGCTTCAAAACATGAAAGCGTTGATAGATTTGGACGAAACTCACTACTCGGGGGATTTTTGTGCCAGAAAAGTCAGATCTTATGTCAAATTTAAAACACAATTATGGTACACGATATTACTTTAATTACTTTTCTTTTTCGCTAGCGAAGCCACGGGTAAATGCTAGTATTTTATATTTTAATTAAATGTTAAGTAGTTTTAATGGGATTAAATTTTAAATATTCATTTCACTGTCCATTCAGAGTTAGTGTGCAATTTTTGTACATTATAAAGTGTTTTAACTGTTTATATGTTTGACTCGGAATTACGAAGGACTTTAAACCTCTCTTATGGGCGCATCTAGTCTTCTCCCCGTAAACCTTTATATGTACGTTAGTTTTATGCACACATGTTTGTTCACAATAAAGACAGTTTTGGTATAATTGAATTGTCGCTTTACTTCGGCTTGAACTTTTTTGAAATTGAAATTAATTTATTCTTCCTTTTTTACAAACCTTGTAAAATATAATACATGCATTAAACATAAACATAAGACTTTTACGAAGTAAACCATTTTGGATGTGGTTTGAAGTTGAAAATAAATCTAAAACGAGGAAAAATAATGTAGTTAAATCATAAATAAAGTACAATCATTTCACAGAAAGTAATCAAAAGCTTACCAGCTACCACAATTTTTGAATATTCGAAAAGGTCGATGCAGTTTCAAATACTCTGTGTAAGTATTTTTGTTGTCTGGTAAATTATAAAATATTCCAGTTTTCACGGATGGAATGGCAGACATGTAATGTTCCCTCGAGTATTTCTTCATCGGCTTGTCTGAAGCCTAAATGCCTTGGTCCGATATTATAATTAATTATGTGCCTGGCGTTCGTTGTTTATTTTGAACAGTGAATAACTCCTACAGTACCATTCTGATAAGACAAAAATCAAAGATGTTACCACCAACGGTTTTAAGTTTGCGTACCTAACAAACCTTCTTCACTAGAAAATGCATGGACTTCACCATGCACAACAAAAATCTACAGTTAATCAATGTCTAAAAGTAAAAAAAAATATATTATTATCATATAAATTACCATTGTCTTGACCAGTAAGTAACTTTAATTATTAATTTAATTAGCATTTAAGTTAACGGCCATTCCCTTACTACATACATCTATATAATATTTACACTAAAATATGCTTTCTAATGAAAGAGGATACAAACATCTGTTCAAGTTCCCAAGCTACGTCCAAACCTTTTATAAATCTCAAGTGTATTTCACTTGCGAAAATGTTCAACCACTTTAAGCTGGACAAGGATTTAATAAACGCAATGGTATGAAGAGGAACATGAAATCATTTTAAGGTAAAAAATCTTTCCTAAGATTCGTATCAATAAATATGCTATAAGATCATTTTATAGAAATATATAATTTTTTACTTTAGTAGTGAGATAATATTAAAGACAATATGTTATACAATATAATTGATTTAAAATATTTAATTTCCTTAAAATATTTAGGGGCAATAGAGAAGTAAATACAGTGGCGTATTTAAAAAGTGTTCTTTGGAGTGTTTACAAAAATCACAGAATAAAAGTTTCAGACTATTCTGCTATACTGGTTGTCGCTAATACATTTAAAGTGAACATTTTATTACGGTCAAGTATTATTTTATATGAACTTTATTACATACGTATAAAATACTTGACATACAACATTTTAAAATATTTGAAAATAGAAATTGCGTTACTGTAAATAGAAGACACTTTCGGAATGCATTTTAATGAAATGTAAATTTCTTCTGTGATATGTCATGCATGTTCAAAAGTTTCATTTATAAAGTGTCTATGAGTAGGCCTATTCCTTGATTTTTAATGGTCACTTTGTAGATAAAATGTGCGCAACCGTCTATTATTTATCAAAATTAACTTCATATATTCATAAAGTACATAATTAATTTCTACATCAGTTCTCCTGAACATAACTTTTTCGAATTAAAACAGTAAATTACAGGAAAAGAGTATTCGCTGTAATTATGGTCTTGTGAATGTCTTTTAGTAAATGTTTTTATATGCCGTGTTATTTACAAATAACTGGTTTTATTTATCATCACCGTTTTAGTAAAACTTTTACTGTTATTATCTTGATTTCGATTGCAAAAGAAACGATTTTACTTGTTTAACTAATACTCAAGAGGTTTAGAAATAATGTATAACCAACTTTCAATATTAAGGAATATTGATCACGACGTTTGAATGGTAAAGTACAATACTTTACCGTCACACTATTCCCCGAATGGAACAGAAAACTACTTCAAAGTTGACGCTTAAAGAGACAAAGTAAAACTCAATCAACTTAGTTTAGATTTAATTTGGCTAATTAAAGTGTAAAGTTTTGTTAGTCTGCAACTAAAGTAGTTACACAATGTTTATCTTTCTGTATACTGTATATTTCTTCTGTTTTAAGTTATGTTCTGTGAGTAGTGGACCCATTTGTTCTGCTCCTGCTTTAATAGTTTTTTTTTTGTGAAGGACAATCATTTTAGATAAGTATAGAAATTATTACAGTGATAGGGCTCTGCGTTGAACATTTTACTTGCATATAAATCAACTAGCTCAAAGTGCTTGTTTAGATAATTAGAGTTATTTGTCTTTCTTTAATCTAGATGTCAGTCAATTCTCCAGTAAAGGTGCGTTCCAACAAGAACAAATCGGACAAATCTTCAAATTTAATCAGAACTTTGTCAGATCCGAACTCTATATCCCCTCCGCGTACTTCTACTATACTTGAGGGCGGGGCTAGTGAACCATTATCAGCTGATATGATTACAGCGATAACGAATGCTGTTAGTTCGTGTTTTGGCGATGAAGTAATTGCTGATATATATCGGTTAGGGTTTCGGGCAGTATTTTTGAAAATCTCAAACGCTCTTTAGAGGTTGCGCACGCTGAAATTAAATCCCTAATAGATGAAATTGTAAGTTTGCGTGCAAATCACGAAACATCGTAGAAACTACTTGATTGACAAGACGAATGGTACCAAAGAATAATAATAATAATTTAAGGATATTTGGAAATGTGGAGAATGGTGACACCGATGAACTACTGCTGAATTTGTTCAAGGAAAAAGTAAATGTTGAACTGCCTACCTCTGCCATTTATTGATCTCATAGAATAATTCGGAAATCGGATTTTGATACTGACGGTAAAGTGAGGCCTAGAGCCATTATTGTGAAATGTGCTAGCTACAGAGATCGCTGAACATTTTTTGTAAATAACAAATTTTTAATGGTTAATGGATACCGGCATAACTGTGCGCGAAGACTGTTCAACGTCTGCCTGTATATAAAAACACTGTAGAACTTTTTGGACTAAAAAACGTTTGGACTATGTACAGCCGAATACCGTTGATATGCTAAACGTTATAAGTCACGTCAATCTCCGCATTTGATTAAAAACGTTGTTTTATGTTTGTTATTGTTTTGTTTTTAGTTGTTAATGTTTTAAGGAATGTTCGGTGTTTTATTTAAACTAAGTTTGTAAACTATAAAATTATAATCAGGCACAATATATTAGCATAATTTGACGCTGTTTCTCGTTTCTATTTTCGTTTGTCTGTCTGTAAACCCTTCATACCTCATTCGTAGAATTTTACTTATTTTCACCACTGTTATATTTTACATTGCCAAATTTTTCGTTTGTCTGTCTGTAAACCTGCATACCTTTCTTACAGCATTGTACTTATTTTCACCATCTGTTATCTTTTACATCACCAAATGTTTCGTTTCTCTATCTGTAAACCCTGCATAAATCATTTATAGCACTTTACATATTTTTTACCATCTGTTATCTTTTACATCGCCAAATGTTTCGTTTTTCTGTCTGTAAACCCTGTATACCTCATTTACAGCACTTTACATATTTTTTACCATCTGTTATCTTTTACATCGCCAAATGTTTCGTTTGTCTGTTTGTAAACCCTGCATACCTCATTCATAGCACTTTACATATTTTTTACCATCTGTTACCTTTTACATCGATAAATGTTTCGTTTGTCTGTCTGTAAACCCTGCATACCTCATTTATAGCACTTTACTTATTTTTCACTATCTGTTATCTTTTATATTGCCAAATTTTTCGTTTGTCTGTCTGTAAGCCCTGCATACCTCATTTATAGCATTTTAATTATTTTTCACCATCTGTTATATTTTATATCTCCTCATTTTTCGTTTGTCTGTCTGTAGACTAGAATGATTCTGCTATAAGTCATCTTCGATAATTTTATTTACTAAATGATACTTATATTCCCACCGTTTGTTATCTTTTGAATTACATATTGATGATATTACAAATTGAAAATGTTTTGTCCTGTAAATAGTGTTTATAATGGAGTGGAGCATTCACCAACCACATATAATTATGATTTATTTTGTATTTATCAAGTTAGTTTTAGTTTTTTATTTGTTATATTTGTTTATGTTATATAATATTATGTATATTATGGGTATGAGTGTTTGTATGAATGGTATTTATTTTTTCAATTTAAGTTTGTACGCTTTAGATAGGGATGCGGGGGTTGTCTATTTTGGTATGACTGGACCGTTTGTCGTGAAATACAATGTCCAACGGACTCTTTCACAGCTTTTATGCTCCTTACCCTAAATTTTTCAAAATTGCACACGTCAATGTTCAGTCTTTAAAAGGCCATATTGACGAATTTTGGGAAGTATTCGCGAATCAAAATTTTACCGCCATATTTGTTTCTGAATTCTGGCTTAAACCTAAAATTTCTTCTGCCGAAATCTCCTTATTCGGCTACACTATTTTCTGCAACGATCGGTTAAACAAGGGTGGTGGGGGAGTCGCAGTCTATATCAGGTCTACAAGCTGGGCTAGGTTTATATACAGTAATTTAAATAAAATTACAAGTAAAAAAACATAAACCAAGACCGGGAGTTGAACCCGGGACTTTAACGTTTCCGTCGTAATGCTCTACCAACTGAGCTATCCTGATCGCTCAAGATATTGGTCGATTTTATCTCACTTGTACTGTTTTACTAAAATTATTAAACTAACAGACTGAATACCTCGTGTATACTACGTTGAAAACAATCTTAATTTTAATTTTGCAGCTTACAGTGGTGTTGTTATTATTTTTTCTCGCTTGCACACTTTCTCAGAAAGGGATATTTAATTTAATCACAATTGAAAAACATAGACCTAATGGATTTTTATATAGTTAATGCAATTGTCCGGCAAAAAAAAATTCGTGTATCATAAAGCATTCAATGAAGGAAATAGTCAAAGCAAACCACTCAAATTAAACCATTTCTTTGTTTTGACTGTTTACTTGAAGTTTTGACTTAATTCAATTATAACTCAAATGTTGGAACAAACTGCATGGTTCCAAGTCGATCACATTCCAGGCAGAAATTTCGAGCATTTCAGAGGTGTACTGCCGATATAATTCATCTCGCATGTAAGATTTTCAATCTGGGTTCTTATAAATGCACTCTTCCTTAAATTTAATATCCATTTCAACGACCGTTTATAGATAGAATTTTCACTCAGAAATTATTTTTTTCTCAGTTTGACCATTTCCCAAGAGCTTATCACAAATTCATAGACCGATTACAAACGAATTTATTGAAATTTGGACAGGGCAACGTCTGTCGGGTCAGCTATTAATAAAATATTTCTTTAAAAAGCCAGTTTATTAAATGATTTAGCAAATATTTTAGTTGCAAATGTGAGTCAACAAGGTGTAAATGCTCACAACGGCTATATAAATGCTAGGCCTACTTAATGCACACATCATCAATTCATTTAGGTCTACATTTACACGAATAAAATTAATGCAGAGTTGTGTCACGCATTTAATTTAAAAATATTTTCTTGTAGGTTTAGCAATTTTACCTAAAGAGAATACGTTAGCTAATGAAGTTAAAGTAATTCAAATAAAACATCAACTTTTCAAAACAAAATTTTAAAAATATATTTATGTTTACTGACCATAGCTACATGGTCTACATAAAAAATTGCGTAAATTTTTAAGTTTGATGTAATCTATTTCTGTTTTTGCAAAATTTTCAAGACATGTTATTATAATCTATATAAAAATGAATGTTTGTTTCTTTGTTTATTTGTTTCTATGTCCTCTATAGACTTAAACATTATTCAACGGATTTCACTAAAAATTTCACAGTTTATCTATATTTCTAGGAGTGTTTAGACGTTACAGTTATTACAGTCTAAGGGGTTCAAATGGGGTTACTACCCCTATACATAAATATAAATTAAACTAACATTCTATAAGCCAAAAAGCTAAAATTACGACGTAATACAATTTTAAGTGATTTAAAAACATTAGATTTTATTACTTAAGTTTATTACTAACCTTAAAATGCAATAATAATTGTCACATTTATTTAATCTATATTTTCAAAAACTACTCAACTGATTTCACACAAAATTTTAAAATTTACACATATTAGTACCACGATTGCTTATAGAATATGGTCACTATAACGAAAGAGATTAAAATAGGGAAGCTGTCCCTATACAATAAAAATTAATTGCACTAGCTTTCCAAAAGCTAGAAATTAAAATTCGTGTAATATTATTCTTAATTGGCATAAACACCGTTTGAAATTCGATTACTTAAGTCAAAGTAATGAAATGGAATAACTACCTTTAAAACTAAATCACACAATAACGACGGATTACCGGGTTTACTGGTATTTAAATCTTTTTTTAGTTTTTGAGACAGCATTAATTGGATTAAACTATTTATTAATTTGTCGAATTTATTTTCTAGAACTTAGTTAATTTAACGAGACCCTAATATGTTAAATGCAAAAATACTAGTTAAAAGGTTAAAATCATGATTAAAACTGTAGTTAAAAACATGACTAAAATGGTGGCTGTCAATACAACTTTAAATTTTAAATCAATATAAAATGAAGCAAATCCACAAACAATTTTTAAAATCAAAAATAATATTGTTAATTTCGTCTCTTGGGACTATAGATTTAGTCTCTGCTACAGTAATCACAGATTTAATTACAAAATGTAGCTGAGGGCGTTAGTCTGAAAGTTTGGATAGTAGACATTGGTTATGACACATGTCAACTTCTCTCTGTTTTGTCGTAGTATACAGAAGGCTGTATTTAACAAAAATATGAGTTGGATAGTCTTACTGGGTTTTTGTCTAATTGGTTGGTTTGAGATTGTTTGATAAAACAAAAATAAATTTGTACCATTGTTTACTAAATTTATGTACATTATAATAACAAATAACTGTCCTAGTAAGCAAAATTCTCGTTGAGTACTTACAAAATAAATTACAAAAATATTGATGGAGGATGTTCAGTGTTGCAACAAGATTTACCTGTTTACTGACATGTAGGTTATTTTTCAGTAGCATTTCCATTAACAGCTGATTTGATTCTTTGAACTAATTGTGTCTAAAATTTGTATTTTATTTTTTAATAATTTTTCTGCTGACACACTTCCCCAGAAAGGGTTTATTTAACTAAATTAGAAGTGAATGAAGGCATAAAGGCATGCAATTATGAAGGCAATGTATCCGTTTAATTACATCACAACATAGTGTTTGTTGCAAAGCAAGAGGGAAATGTTCCTTATTTTGTTGTATCACAGCAAAATACAAATATGCAAATTTTGTTTGGGAAGTAACTAAAGGTTTTTTTACTAACGCAATTATTAATCTAATTAAAATTACTCTTTCATCAACCTTAAACTCAAAGCTAGTTGTTTATTTAAAAAGGTTCACCCAGTAAGTTGTAAATGCATTTAACTTTCTATTACAACTTTGTTTTATAACTATAGTAAATTTTGTATTAGACAGTTTTCCTTAAAACTCACACTACTTATGTGGTTCACCCAATTCTCAGAGGAAAATCTTTCAGCTCTGTCTAAGCTTTCCTTCCAGTTAATAGCTTGGAAACTTGTACAAATGCTTGTGTTGCCTTTTATATTTAAGAAAAACATCTGTATGTTTTTGCTTGAGAATCTTTAGTCAAATTTTCATATACCAATTCATATATCTATCCACAAAATCATCGGTTAGCAAATTATTGCTCTAGTGAACTATTAAAGACGATAATTTTGTTAATTCAAATACTTTTATATATTCTTTCCTTTTTAAAAATACTAATTGACTATTTGGAGTTATTTTATTTTTCCTGGTTGGGTGGGATTGGTGCCTTTATACCACAATTTACGGAAAAGAATTAGTTTTTTTGTCACAATTTAAGTTTTAAAATTAGGTCATAACTTTTCTCTTGGCACGAAAACAAGTTTTTACGATTTTTAGTAATGTGGTTTGCCATCGACCGCAAACATAAATACACACATTAGCAAAGAAGTCATCAAATTCACTTTAATTTCGGGTAAAAATGAGTAGGCATATTGTTGATCAGAGCAACAGTGATTTAATTATAATTCTACTACAGTGCAGAACAAATACTTAGCAACTAAATACAATCTTATTAGTTTTGCTCTAATTAAATTTTTACACCGCTGGAAAGTTTTTTATATGTTGTTCAGAAACAAAGTGTTCGCGAAAACGTTTTAGATAAAGGTCCAAATTAAATATTTTACTCGAATAATTATTCAATCACTTTTATTTATTCGAAGTTTATGGAACTGCCTTTACAATCCCTCCCCGCTACACCGCTAGCCCACCGAGCGCTAGCCGAGCCGAGGGCATGGTTTAAAAAATCGTACCGTATATACCAGTACTATTTTCACAAGTACTGTAACACTTAACTGACTTTTTTATTTGTGACGTGGTATAATCTTATGATAGTTGAAAAATTAAAGTTTAATAATTTGGCACATAATTGTACAGAAAAGAATCGCTTAAAAGTTGAAATCAATGTTTACTTTTTTATGTTTAAGATATTTATCAAGCAGGTTCTACACAATGCTACGAACACCTTCCAACGTTGGACGTTTGATGGTTTTTCACATCGTGTGGCCGTTGTTCAAAATTCAAACGTTCGCATTTGACCATGTTCTTGCCGTTGTCGGTATTCTTGCACCGAATCAAAGGGATGCCGCCAACGTTGGAAGGAAAATGCTCGTTGGTTTGACTCAACGGCTCAACGGTTCATATGGAGCACTATTTACTTGTTTAGGTTTATCTAGTAATATTAATAATACAGTATTATTAATTTACATTTTCACAGGTATCCTAAGTAGGCTACTACTTATATTTTATACTAGTGATTTACGTAAAACATCACAGTCATATTAATTAGATACTATACATTTTAAAAATAGCACTTAAAAAATTAGTATTTAAAAATAAATTGTATCTAGGCCTACCTAAATATAATGTGGCGTTTTTTAACTGGGTAAAAGTGCTTAATTGAAGGTGTGTTATTATAGACTATCATAACCGTCCATTTTTGCAACTGGTCAAACGTTTGTACCAAACTGTTTTGTAAATTATTGGATCAAACATTCGATTATAGCAGGAACATTCGTTGTACCATCTTTCGAACATAGTAGTCTCAAACGTTCGGTCCAACGTTGGAGCGAACGTGTAGAACCAGCTTTATATAAGGTGGAGGTTACCTGTCACAATATAAACATGTTCCTTCAGTGAGATTTGATAGACATTTTGGCCACCTGTCTTTTTCGTTTAACTTCCATGGTTTGTTAACCTCAAATCATGAGAACACCTTTCAGGGAGATTCTCAGACATTTAAATTTTTTTGTATCACCCCAGTGAATATTAAACTGTTTTTAAAAGAGCGATGAAACTTACTTGACCTTACCAAAACTAAATACTTCAAATATTCAGATGTGATATATAATTTAAAAGATCGTTGTGAAGCCTAAGCTCGTTGTGAAGTCAGTGTTTGAGGTTTTCATTAGTAACACTTAATATTTTTTTTTTTATATATTATTGGCTATTGTTCAAACATTCTATTTAAGCCAAGTGTTTATTTAGTTAGAAGTAGGCCTAAATGTATTTAAAATTTCAAACAAATTAGGTAACAATTAAAGAAGTTAATCTTTCACACAAAAATGATAACCATTTAAGTGGAAGAAACATTGTCGAAATATCGTTTTGTTTGGTTAATTATTTGTTTTATCTCCATTCGTAGTTTTATCTTTCTATCTTTTCGTTTAGTTCATCTGATTGCAGCTAAATTTAGCATGAAAACCATTGCTTCAAGAACCTTATCATGTTCGTCTACTAAACTAACATTCATGGGCTTCAATCTGAGTCGAACCGAAACTTTGAGTTTTGATTTCAAGCACGCTAAAGCTATGGCTACAAAGCCACTGTAAATTATAAAAATAAACACACTTTTTGATGTAAATTGTGTATTCATAACTAAGCCAACTTGTATGAACTAAATAATACAGCAATGAAACGTATCGATACAATATACTTTATTTGTAATGTAATACAGTTTCAGTAGCTTATAGGATTTATAACCAATGCCGATATAACCATCACACAGTATTTTATAATGTTGAACTATCTTGTATATAAATTGACTTTGTTATGAATTACGTTTCACCACTACGTCTAATTCTATATTAGCACAACTTAAAAGTTTCCCTTTTTCAAACATTTTTATGTTTGCGCTGTATCTACCATATGGGAAAACTTTTACAGAAAAGGTAAGCTGGAATAACCAATTCTTTATTTCGTAATTGCCCTGGAACAAAAAAAATTCTGCTTTAGAACAAACAAGTTAATATTTTCTTTTTAATGACATTTAGTAGTAACAAAATATACTTTTTACTCCTGGATATCCTAAAAACTAATTTACTTTTAAACAACATAGAAGAATAATGTTACCACAGGGAATCGTAGTGTTACCAGTCTCAAAATCAGTTTAGCGTCTGGGTGAGAAATGTACTGATATAATTTATTTAGTTGTTGAAGGTTTAAACTAAACATTAACTCAGATTTATTATATTTGAATGAACAAATTCATTCATAGCAAATTCTTGACATACCGTATATAATTCAAAACATGCCTACTTTCACTTTTACTTGAGTGCATAAAAATTGTTTAGTAGTTTACTTACCGCTGGAATAGGGCAATTTTGGATCTTAACCCCAGCAGCCTTTAAAATTGACTCGAACAGACCAGGAATTAATTTCTTGAGGTCACTGCAAAATTTATGAACTGAAAACAGCATAAAGTTGTCTTGCCATCCTCCATTTCCAAAAACGCTGATTTTGGCAGTTACCTGCAAAATAAATTGTACATTTTGAACATAAATTATTCTACCGTTGACTTTTTATTAGAATAACGATAATGAGTATAAATTATTTATTAAAAAAACAATATGGTTAATGCACTGTACATTGTATAAAAGACTTTCTGAGAACTAGTTTGTTGTAATATTTAATTTGAGTTTAACTTTTTATGACTGTTCATTATGTGTTACTGTCTCAAAACCAAATTAAAAATCAAGCACTTACAGACAGCATAGATTTACACTCATTACTATACTTTTACCTGAACACTGTCTAAAGACATAGATCAAATATGTAAAATACGTCTAGATTGTATAACCACAGCCTTGATGACTTTAAATAATGATTATATGGAGTGCTTGTAGGGGCGACAAAACAAACACATTTTGTAAATTACATCTTATTTAGTTTTTGAAATCAATGTTGGCTAATTTCTAATCTTAACTTGTATGGTTATATTGTATACGTACATTTTTACCTTGTGCTTTAGAGCCTTGTAAATTTATTATATATTCTGTTGTAAAAATAATTTTAAATATCTGAAAATCATTACTGTAGAAATTTTGAAAGGCTTATGACATATACACAGAAAATATTTTTTCTGTTCATTTTCAAAACATGTTTACACGTAAGTATGTCGTTTATTAAAAATCATACATTCTTTTTAAGAAATACCAACAACTTTCATTTAAAATATAACAACTATCATTTGCGAATACCCTATACGTGAGTTAAAAGAGAATCTACAATCCACAGTCAATTCCAAGAGTTTATAAATTCGACTTTCTATTAAATTGGCGTAAACATTTTTTTCTTCTTATAAACACATATCATAAGTTATGTAGAAACATTTCTGCTCGCAGTCCAGTAAAGGTATTTATGAAATATAATATACTCGGTCCAGTAAGGCAAACAAAAGTAATAATGTAAATTAAAATTAAATAAACTGTTTTAAATCTAGTTGTTTAGGTACCGTAATAAAACATTACAATTTCTATTCAAAAGAATATACTATAAAACACACAAATAAACAAACCCAAAATTTCTGGGAACAATATTTTGTATATAACACAAGATGTTTCGCAAATAAATTGAACACTTTACGACTTTAGATAAAGTACATATCTTATTTCTCAGCATACGTTTATAAATTGTCGAATGTTTAACACAAGTAAACTGAGGGTTAGTATTCCATTCAAAGGTCAACCCCTCCACGTTTATGATATTAATTCCTTTTATATCTCAGGAAAGAAGTCTTTAACTTTAATAATGGCAAATAAATCACTATTTTCTTTACACTTATAATCACTCTCTCTTAAAATATGACGTATTAAGCGATCTTTAAACGCCTAACACCACTTGTTGGTATTCTTTAAATAAGAAACTGCATTAAGACTACAGTATCTGAATAAATTCACTTTGAAAAATTAAGGTAGGTTAAGTAAGTTATTAATATTATAACTACCGAAGCTCCACTAAATTAAGACTTTCAAATTTAAAACTTATAATAATGGGTAATTAAATAGGTTATTTCAACCATCGAGCACTCTAAAATATACCCTTTTGGATTACTGGTTTCGGTAGTTCATGCTACCATCATCAGATCAATTTCAAAAAATTGTGGAACACGTCATTTCATGGAGCGCATGTGTACTACTACACATGCAATGACATGTGTAACGGAGTCCTCATGAGATATGTGAAGTTTTAATATTTGAGACATTGTATATATGCAAATTTGTTCATGTGTTTGTGTTTTTTTAATGTTTTATATTAATTATGTATAGTTTGTTACGACGTGTTCCACAACAGTGGAATGCCTAGTATTTTTTCAGGTTGATTTGATGATGGTGGCATGAACCACCGAAACCGGTAATCCATAAGTATATATTTTAGAGTGCTCGACGGTTGAAACAAGGTAACTAGTAGTTCTGTGAACAGTAGACATCGCTTGTTGAAATAACAAATGTGGTTTTTATCTTAGGTTAAAAATAGTGTGCCAGTAAAGAAGGAAGTAGTGTGGTTAGCAAGTGAAAAAATATTTTGCAATTTATTCGTGTTCGACTCTAAAATACTGTGTGGTGCAACAAAGAAACAAAATTAATAAGAGAATGTAATTGGTAAAGGGACTGCAACTCAGTAAATGCGGCGCAACGCCAATCGTACTCCTTATCTCGGCTCCCCCTCCACAACTCACTCACATTCACAGCGGCCACACTGACGTACCACAGGAAGAAGAAAGACAACAGGTTTTATTAAGATATCTAATTAATAAACGTATACAAACATGGTTAAAATACATAAACTTGGACGATTTTTAAGGAATTTTAAGTTTGATGCATTTTTGTGAGCTTACCGTTAGAGATACGGAAAAACACGGAGAAAATAATTTTTTAGAACATCAAATTGCTACCCGCAAAATGTTATTAGTTTTTCAATTACGGTTAAGCCACAAAATGGCTTTGGAAAAAAGCTTACACTGAGAAAAACGGTGCGTACGCCATGTTTATGTTATTTATGGGGTTACAATTGAAAAAATGGAAAAACCCGTATATATACATCGCTCGGCCTGGGAATAAGGAACATTCATTAAAAAAAAATTGTAGTGTGCTTAAGACCACACGTTGGAAGTGATAACTTCTATGACCAATTTATATTTTTTTGTCCGTACTAATATTAGAGGAGGAGGAATAAGGATAAAAAAATTACACAAGTCGATATATTTTGAAAATTTCAAACCTAAATAACTCAAAAACCGTACATTTTAACGAAAGATGCCAAGATACCTTTCGATGCTAAGATAAAGATAATGACAGCAAATGTACATACAATACGGATATGGGAAGTTCATGTCGAGGATATCGGGAAGTAATTTTAATTTGCTTATTTCAGTTTCGAAAACTGGGTTAATTGACAATTTACATGTTTTCAACTGGAAGTTCGCATATTTTCCACTAGGTGTCGTTAGGCTACACAAATCTAATTATTTTCATCTTCCATCAGGTTATTTTTTACTAGAATTCTCGGTATTCATACATTTAAATTGTATGACATATTTTGAATTGTTATAAAAACAATTAGTATACGAAAAAATAAAAAACAAAAAAGCGTGACGCGAGATCTCGCGAGAAATCTGGCGTGATGCGAGATCTCGCGGGAAATCTGGCGTGATGCAAGATCTCGCGAGAAATCTGGCGTGACGCGAGATTTCGAAAACATAGCCAAGTCGAAAGTGCCCAACGGGCCAATAGAAGTTATCACTTCAAAAATCATGACAATTAGTCAAGGCGTTAGGCCGTAATCGTGAGACAGACAGACCCACAGACGAAATGCCGAACGGTGAAGGTAAAACGGAGACCTCGCTTTGCTCGGTCAATTAATTAACTGCCCATTATTATTAATAATTGCATTCTTGGAAACTAAAAACATCATGTTTAAAGCTTAGTTTTTTTCATATTAAGAACCATACAATATTTTTAAAACTAAAAATTCAATACATTTTAATTTTACAAAATTGTATCAATTTATTTAAAAATGAAGTTATATCCACAAATTATGTGTGTAATCAAAAAATATAAGTTCCCCGATTACATTTCTTTGTGAGACTTTATATTTAGGATGGTGATTATATTGAGTCAATATACCTGATTTTTGTCTAATTAGTTACACATCTTCTAAACAATTTATTTGCAAAGTACTGAAAATATAAATAGCCCTATTACAGATCTGCGTGAGACTTAAAATTTATCTCATTGTCTTTTATCCAAGTCACTGGTTATAGTGAATAACATATTATGTCCGTCTATGTGACTTTTATTATAAAATAATTTACTTACTCAATCCATGACGTGTTTCGGAACTAGTTCCATCATCAGATATCCCCCTGCTGAGGTCGTCATAACATTAAAATACATTATTAAAAGAAACATAATACATACTTATACACGCGCACATTAACACAAAATACAAGAACACAACAATGTACTTCCGCGTGTGCACACCATCGACCATGTTTGACTACTAATATTACTGTTTTCCCTTCCTGCCGTATTGCGCTTGCTGTTTGTCTTCCATCTAGTTTTCTCGCGAAGTCATACATTAAATTATATTTAAAATTTAGTTGGTAGTTTAAAACATGCTTCGGATTCATTGATTGTGCCCTGTATATCTCGTATTCTCCTAGTGCGCCCATTAGCTTGCTTTTCTTACATATGTGTAATGGACGGAAGTTATTTTCAAAGCTAGTGTAAGAATTTTCTTCATCCATAATGTGGCGTGCGAAGTTGGATTTGACAAAGGCCCCATGGTTACTTGGGACATGTTCTTTATAACATTTGTTAAATTGCCTCCCCGTTTGTCCCACGTAAAAGCATTCGCACTCATCACAATCAATTCTGTATGCACCCGACTTTTAAAGTAACGGTGTTGCTGTTTTAGGTTTCAGTAAGTTTTTTTCAGTATGTTATTCGAGGTGCGGAACGACAAGTAAACATATATCTTTCTCAGTGTGATGGTCAATATGTTTGGTAGGACTACTCCATATTCTGTAGATCTGAATGTCATTTTTGTATTTTGTTCTTTCGTTGGTTTTGTCTTATATATTGTGTTTTTGAAGTGATAACTTCTATTGGCCCGTTGGGCACTTTCGACTTGGCTATGTTTTCGAAATCTCGCGTCACGCCAGATTTCTCGCGAGATCTTGCATCACGCCAGATTTCCCGCGAGA